>JAULKQ010014940.1:0-11047 GCA_032356285.1 Smithsoniella earleae | reverse complement strand
TTAGGGAGCCGACGCATACCCTACCCATGGCCCGGGCCTAGCCTAGTGGCTACGCCCTTGGTAACCGCTCATGCAGATTAATATCTACCCTCGGTATCTCAGATGTAGGGATCTGCTTGGCCTTTCTCACACAACCAATCCGTATTGCAATGTATACATATATATATATATATATATATATTCAGAAGCTACTCATGGGTCGTTACAGCATGGAGCTTCACAGGCTCATATTCCAGCTTCAACTCAAGTAATATGATTAAATGATGACAGTATCATGTATCTCTGGAGTACAGTAACAAAAGATTGTCTTGTCTGCTCACTGTGAGGGAGTCTTTCAGGTCATAACACTATAGATCTAGTGGATGGGAGTGTGTAAGTAGGGACTGGGGTCTTATAGTCCACAGCTCCTCACATATTCAGGTGGAATACCATTCTATTATAGCTGCTGTGTTCCCCACCGATGTGCCTGGATCTAATTAGGTTTATTTTTGTACAGTGAAGTGGTGTGCGATTATTCATGAGTTAGCAGAATGTTGACCGGGCACAGTTTGTGAGCTTCGTTCACTGTTAGATTTGCTTGTCTTTCCGATTATCTCTTTTGTGCACTGCCATCTCTTAGTTGAATCAACTCCATGTTAGCTGGTGTAATGCCTGAGAAAGCCTGAAGTGATTCCACCCGCTGGTTCCATTGGAGCAAGCCTGTTGCTTGAACTTTCTGCTGTTTTCATGGCTTACACACTGGTTGTGGAAGTCTTGCTTGTATCAATAGCTCAGGTGACTGTGTGCTTGGTGTTACTGCTCTGTTTCACACCCCGGTTGACACGCGTGTGCTCTACAGCCAACCCCCAATTGGGGGTTCCTGCTGGAAGCACAAGTGCATCGAGTTCAGCATTTTAGCAGCACCATTGCAGCTTGTTTGATCAGCTTCTCCTTTCACTATTCAATCAGCATACGTTGTGCAATTCGCATTGCGCATTGTGCAGCGTTAGGTGCCGAAGCTGCATTCATAATGTTTTCAAGCCTTTTTTGGGTCGGCAAACTTGTACTATGCTTTGAAAAGTATCGCACTGAGTGTTGGGCTGTATTGTATTTTAGCTGAATTTTTGTTTATCAACATAGATATTCAAGAACGTGAGACAATTCGCGTGGACTATCTACTTGAAAATATGGGGTGGGGTGAGGCAGGGTGACGAGCTATTCTGGCTTGTAAGAATCAGCACAATTTTCCATTACTTGTGCTTTTTCTATTTCTTTAGCAAGTGAGATGAAAGAGTTACTAGCCAAAATTGTTTTGACTGGGTGTAGCGTGTCGGCAGAAGTCTGTTTCTGACGTCTTTTTTAGGTTTCTGTGCCGAAGGCTTACACCTCAAAGGGTAGACTAAGCATATCATTACATCAGAGGTACAAGTTGCGGGTCAGGGGTGTGTCAACTCCCTAAACAGGGATTGTCAGCGGGGATAAGAAAAGAGTACTGCTGTTTTCTACTTTTTGGGATCTACAACCAGACTTCTTTATAGCAAATGGATATCCTCCATTTTTTTTTCACTTGAGCGAATCACGAGTGAAACACTGCACAATTGACACCGAAACTGCAAATAAAAGGCTAATTGCGGTAAAAGGAGTAATACAGAAAGGACTCAGCATTGTCAGGGCTGCTGTAGTTGAGCCTTGTGGGCAATGCATGTCTGTGACACAAAAAACGTTTTTGCTACCACGTGTCAAATATGGCAGAGCATTCTGACAAGTGAGTGAAAGACATAGTTGTTACAAGATAGAGTTCGTTTAGACAAATCAATGACCAGCTTGAACAAGAGCAGACCGAGTTCAATAGAATTCTTCTTGACATTCGTCTTGAAAACTTGTACCCCTTCACATGTCGTGAATGCTGTGCTTTTGATAGGCAGGCAGATTGCATGTGGTTCGCAGGTTGGAGGGGGATGGTTCGAACCGTTTGGGCAGTCTTTCATCCATCGGCCAGAGACTGTTGAGTCGTTGTTTGTCCTCCACAGAGTAACAGGGGACGAAACGTACAAGGAGTGGGCCTGGAGCATTTTCCGGGCAATTGAGATGCACTGCCGATATCGAGCTGGGGGCTATGCAAGCCTGAAGTCCGTAGCATACGTGCCACCGCTCAAGGAGAATAAGATGGAGAGTTTTCTAATCGCAGAGACATTCAAATACCTCCTGCTTTTGTTTTCTAGTGACGAGGTTTTCCACCCTAGCTCTCTGTCTTGCCTGTGGCCACACTTCTTTTCTACTCACAAGCCATAAAGGTCGGATGACTTGCATACGAATCCAGTCTTGAGTGTTTGTGTTGAGTGAACAAGGGAAAGTCTTCTTTTTCTGTAGTTTGTGTGCTGATGATTGACAGGTTGATGTGCAGGTGCTTCCTTTCCATAGCTGGGTTTTTAATACAGAAGCTCACCCACTGCCAATACTTGGAAGCCATGTTGACCATGAGAACTCTTTTTGGCTGCCACCACCGTTGCAACTTCAAAACGCCACGCTTGGGCTTGATCCTGAGTCCATTCATAGTATTCTCGACTTAATAGACGAGTCCTGGGGTTGAGGAGTGTTAATGTCAAGTGTAACTGTCAAAGTGATGCCACACACCTAAGACTTGAGATTCACTACAATCGTTTTTGCACCTGCGCCCTTGGCCCATGTGCAGCTTGAGTGTGCAACAGTAGTATGCCTGTTTTGAATCTTGCTGCGGAAAATCGAAAGCTTAGTATTACACGAATTTATATCTTCTCTGCGAATAGCCTAGTATTTTGTCGCCTGCGTGCTCCGGACGAGTAGATTGTTGCTCGGAAGCATTCCTTGCTCAATAATGCTATCAGCTGTTAATCTTAAAACCCCAATTTTGCAGGCCATATTTTCTCTTCAAACACCATCATGTCGAGCGAAATGTTAAGGTTTCATGATTAGTGTTCTTTAATCATGAAGGGCGGGACGGACGTGCAGCGTATTTCAGCTATAGCGGGTTGACCTGGCCAGATCTGACGAGATACATTCACGCTTTTAACATTTCCTACGCAATCATAAAGGGGGATAAACTAGCTATGCAACTGTTTTTGGTAATTCAAACTACGGAGTGTAAGCTCAATGACTGCGCGATTCGCTGTCACTGGGCATCGTAGCCCGTCCTGGCTCTTCCTAGAGTAGTATTCGCTCGCATAGCGTAGTGGCCTGGCGTTGGCACAGAATGTCTTGATGCAATGTGAATAGTTATCTGTGTAGTAAATTCGTTTTCGTCGTCACTAGCTACGAATTGCACCGACACGGAACATTTGCAGAAGCTGAAGCTGCCCTTTCTGGTCTTGAACTAGCTTTCAGTAAGATACACGATGAAAACTCGTTCAAAGAGGAACAGAAGGGGGAGTATCAAAGCTCTTTTGGATGAAGCAAAGTTGGTGTGCTTTCCACGGCGGATACATTGCTTCGCTACAAGGAATTGTTTTCCAGGCTTGAACCCAAGTAACATTCAGCAGCATCATACCTTTTTCTGCTGTTTCAGTGCAGGATGAAGAACCATTCAAAGCCGATTCACAGCTGAAAACGTACACGCGTGGGGAACATACGTTCACGTTGGAACATTACACGACATCAAAGATTCCCGCTAAGACTTCTGAATGGGCATTCAACCTCACCAAAAGCAATATGCGCGAGCTGTATTTAGCCACATGGGGATGGGATGACAAGAAGAAGCGAGATGAACTGCTCCACGTACGAAGATCACATATTCTGCTACTTTTACCTACATCCTTTTCACCTGCCAATCAACACATAAAGGCCAAGATCCAGCACTTGTGTCTGAAATTTCTTCCCGCTTTCAGGCCGACGCTCGTCACGTAGTCGCGTTCACCGGGAGCAGTGCTGGGCGCCCCGACGGACTGGGTGAGGACGTCAATGAGGAGAGAGGCCTGGTACCGGTTGCATACATGTGTTTCAGGTGGGAAGAAGACCCGCCAGCAGAAGATGGATCAAGTGACTACAGCGAGACTCAGGCAGTAGCGTATCTGTACGAAATTCAGATAGAAAGTTTCGCTCAAGGAAAAGGACTGGGAACATTCATGATGTCTGTACTCGAGCGCTGGGTATGTTAAACACTTAGGGTGAGCGCTGTAGAAAGTTCGCGCGGTTTCTGTTGACAAGTCGTACAGGCATCAAGAAAAAAGTCGTCCACTGCAGCAATCAACTTTGCAGAAGCTAAAAGAAGGTAGAGTAGGCACACTTCAAGTGATTGGTTGACTCTTCCAGTATCAATTTCGCGCAGAACGCGAGTTTGCTCAATTCACTCAGCTGGGTAGACGAGTGTTCATTGTGTAGGCACAAAGGCACAGCATGGTGAAAGTCATGCTCACATGTTTCTCAAGCAATGCAGCTGCTCTTGCATTGTACAGGCGCTTGGGGTATGCTATAGATGAAGTGTCTCCCGATTCAGATGCCGATGGTAAAGATCACTGTGGGTGAGCTTCCACTTTCACCTGCGTAAGTGTGTTACATCGAAAATGTCACAAGAAATAACACTCTAACATAATCAACGATGAACAAAACTTCTGCATTTTTTTAGAGAAGCAACCGAGAAGTAACTACTGTTACTCTTCAGGCTGTGGCAGGCCTTCGAGCAGGGATAAACCGATTGTCCTAATGTGCAATTTAGAAGAATTCCTGAAAATGAATGCATTCCCTGTACATAAATAAATGCTCAGCTCTCTCAAGGCTTTTTCTAGGAAGGCCACTTTCCTTACAGAGCATGAGATCACCACAGTATCGTCTGCTACAGCGGCAAGCTGAGAGAGGTATCTCGTAGCTCTGCGGCCTAGGTAGCCAAAGGTCTCCATGGAGAATGGAACAAAGTTGATGCCTGGGATGGGTAGATTCCTAAATGTCTGGAGTTTGTCCTTGACCCTTCTCGTCGCAGCTGAACCTGGTGTTGTTGCTTGTTGCTGCACACATGTAGACGCTGGTGGATGGGTGAGTGACTCTGTGGACGTCGGACCTGACCCCGGAGTGAAAAGAGTGAATATATCTCCCCTGGTTTGTGTGAGCAGGCTGGGTATGGGTGCCATGTGAGAATACCGAGGTGCTTTGCTTGAAACTAAGCCTGCACAGGCACTGATGTGAAGTACCGTACATACTGAAGTACTGCTTAATGTCAGATGCAATTCAGGCAAATTCTGGCATCACCCTAGCAAGCATGCACTTGAATCAACCGGAATGTGATGTAAAATTAATTAATCACATGGTGTGAAGTGTGCTCCTCGCTGTAACCTGTGTCCGATATTTCAGGCACAGTTCGCCAACTCATGAATCCGACTCTCTACCGGCTTTCCTAATATAGCATCAGATTCAACACTAAAGGACATGAAACTATTCTTATACCCATCTGTCCCTTCACGTGATGCTTACGCTTCACAGTATCATGCTGCACTGCTGAGCATCAGTTGGGGGTACCACCGACATGTCTACTGACACTGAAGCACTGTTCTAATTGCAAATCTGTGCGTTTCAATACATGTTTTCGTCAGGTCGCTTCAGCATTTCTGAGCCGCGAGATCCATGACTTTGTTCATTAGCTCAAAGATTACCATGATGGTGAGACAGTTAATAACAACTATCCATGAGACGTCGAGGACACTGTTAGCATGCACAAACACGCTATTGACCGATTCAACAAGTTTGTGACTGAGATTACAATTACTCTGTTACCAGCACAGTTTATTTGCCTTATGTTTTTTTAATCTCAAGTGAAGCTTGCCAGCATTTGAATGGGCATCACAGTGTTGCTGCTCAACATTTTGGCATGCTGCATTGAGTTACTATGCCAAAAGTTCACAGTCAGTACAGTAAATACTTTTCAGAGTGTCTGGCCTCTGAACAGTCATATTTATTTCCTCGTTCAGTCAGTATCATTTGAATCGGGGCAGAACAAGGTAAAGAATACCAATCTCCTGATGGTCAGCCACATCATCTTTGATCAGGTGCACATTCAAATGAATAGCTTCAAGCATTCAGTGTTAAGGTAATTCAACTGATTCAGGAGAAAGAGTGTTACATCAAACCATTGCAAAGACTTATATAGTTCCAACAGTCGAGAACATGTTGCAGCAAACCGTCTGAAGCACTTGAATCCAAATGCATGGGTGAGAAGTACCACGTAATGCAGACATTCAGTGCCAACTTCACAGTTCTGAGCCTTGCCAATATGAAGCGTGGCACCTTCCACTACATGGCAGGAGTGTGTAGTCGGGGAGGGGTCACCAATGTTCCAGGCCATTTTTGAGCTTTGCCCTTCCAAGGCGCGTTTCAAGATTGGGCTTTGTTCAGAAAATGGCCCTTTGTCCGTAAGCGAAATAGCTCGGATATACTACAGGACGGAATGAAATTTAAGAATTTTAGTTCATGCGCTTTGCCCATTAGTCTTGAGTTGTTTAATGCGTCGTCGTTAACTTAATTGATCTGCTACCGAAGCTTGTACCACATGCGACACATGTGACGGTGGATTGAACGGCTGAAACTAGCTCGCATTGCACCGTATCTCGGTTGCACTTTTACTCGGGCTCAACCAGATTCGTAAAGTCTTCGGCTGCAAAGCACGGTCTATGATAAATCAGATTCTATTCTATATGCTCTGATTGCGCGTTGCGTAGTTGTAAGATTCGTCCATACGGACGAAAATTTCGTTAAACGACTCTCCGAGATCTCGGGGGTGAGAACAACATGTCGGTTGCCAATCATTTTGTCCAATATGTTACATTCTGGATGCAAATAAGAACGCAATGAAACAAATTATTTGATTATCTTCGTATCCCGCGGGTCTCTTGCGCTATGCGTCGATTTCCGAGTTACAGTACTGCGACTCGAAGTATTCAATTTGAAGGCACGTTAGACAAGTCAGTGAACGGCAATCGCTGAGGAGTAATGTCACAACTACTGTACGTCCTAATGGAATTCAAACGGAGCTCGAGAGGAGCTGCAGAAGTCGGTGGCTGGTGGGGATTCACTGCTGTAGACTCGCACGGTCTATTTCCCGTATGAGCATGTGGCTGATCATGAGCTGCAGTTGAATTCCCCTCTCCATACAAATTCTCCGCACCACAGGACTTTTTCCGAGCGGAAAATTGCTTCAAAGCTTGTAACTCCGTGGCATCTCCGGGGCTCAGTCTTAGGTTAGGAGTAGAGATCTCCACAGTTTGGACCTCAACAGTTCCAGTTAATTTTTTCGCTTCTTCTGATCTCTTCTTTGCTTTTCCCTTTCTTTGGCTTCTGTGTCAGCGGTTCTCAGTTGGAGTCTCCGGAATTGTGAATCAGCAGTGTGTTTGATTGAAATTTGAACCTGCTGCTGTGTTGAACGTCGACGCCTGCCAGCCGCTATGTTTATATCTGCTGTCCAATTGCAGAGTCGCCAAGTACTACTTCCCGTCATAGACACAGGCTTCGCAATAAAGTCCAGTGCTGCGTGTCTATTTGAAAGGCGAGAAGAGCTCGCCTTTGTAGTCCCGTAACAGCCGGTCAAGCTCTTCCCGTCTTGGTCGAAGTTACGGAGAACACCATCTCTTACGATCTCAATGTAAGATTCAGCTGTGACGTGCAGGCCTGCCTTCGAAAAGGCAGCCTGCACGTTGTGCACCGTGAAAGCTTGCTCCCATGTGGTCAGTCTAGATGCTGGGTCCCCACGTCCGAGCAAGCGAGCAGCGTCACTTTCTGTTATATTGTCGGTGATAGGCTTTTCTAGAACTTGATCTTGTACATGTGGGCGTTCGATGTCGCTGTCCGAACTTTCATCCGTCCCTGATTCCTACCAGTCAAGTCGGAATTGGTTAGAATTGGCTATTTCATCGCCTTCAAATTCTACTCCTTGCTCGATGTGATATTCTGCGGCCGCTATACCTCTGCTTTGTTTTTCAGACTCTACAGCCTGTGCGTAGGCTGTCTTGAGTGGTCCCATCAGGGCAACAACGAGGGGTTGGCATAAGTGTGTTGAATGCGGTACAAAGGTAATGATTGTTATATTGTTGAGCCTTGCAGTGTTTACAACCTGAAAAGTCGAGAACTGTTCGCATGTAGAACGGGGGCTCACTATCGACCTCTATCTATAGCTTGCAAGAAACAATCACTTTGTTGGAATTCAATCAGATTCCATCATTCGCAGTGGAAATCTTCGTACCTCCATTGTCACATGAGCACCGAACGAGTCCATGAGTTAAAGGACCGGGTGTCTGGCTGCAACGTGCTGAATTTACTTCACGAGTAATTCGGAGAACCACCTGGCAAATATTTCGTTTGTCATGTAGGGTCTCTGTTGTTTTATACATCTGGAGTTTTCCAATGGGGCGTCTTTCAATGCTTTTACCATAATCTCGAAGTAAAACCACTTTGGGCTTTGCCAGGGCGAACTGTCTTGATACGCTCCCTTGACAATTAGACGTGGACTCACCGGCTCATAACCATCTACCGATATAACCGGTAAAACAGTGAGTGTTTTTCTGCTCAGATTTCCGCCTGCAGCCGTGGCAGGGGATAACGCTTAAGCAAAGCTTTGTCGGGAAATAAAAGACTAGCCATGGCGCCAGCGAGTAAATAATTGAAATAAAGCAAGGCTGGACACAGCACATCAGATGCAACCAGGGGTCTCACTTTTATGTACTTTTGACTGCCCTACCGCTCCAATAAGTTTTGATTCTTTGGAGTGGTGGGCAGGCAGGTCTCGTCGAGATTCAAAACCTGGCTCGCAAGCATTTTATGCCGAGGTGGAATACCCGGAATGGCCGAGTTTACTATAAAAGCTCCCTTCTCTCGTTCGAACTTCTCCAACAATTCGAAGTAAGTGTTAACCTGGTATGTAGTCCTAATTCAGTGATACAAACGAATTCGAATTATTAATATTCAAACTTATCCATAATGATAGATGAGCAACAAACAGCTCCCCTGCTTCACTACATCAATCCCATTGTAGAGCACGAATCTGCTCAAGTGTTATACCCCTGCGAGTGTGATCGAGCGGATCGCTGCAACGCAAACTCAGGAGCCATCTCCACCTTCTGAAATAGTCGTAGCCACGTACGGCCTGCTCTCCCATACTTCTGCCAGCTCTGATAAACCTTTTAATTGCAGTTCATTGTTTTACTGATGGAGAAAGCAGTCTCATGAACTCGCCGGGGCGATACACATGCCCCTACCTTGGCACACTTGGCAACGAAGTGTGCCAAGCACACTTCACTAGCCCAGGACAAAACAGGTTTGTGACCCCGCGAAGCGAGAGATGCTATGGCAAGGGCATACGTCATGACGTCTCTCATGTGCGAGTACAAGTCCCATTCTACGACAGCAACACGTCAGTCATGTAGTCCCGTGAGCTTAGATCTACATCCGACAGTGCTTTGCTTGCTTTTATCCAGGCCAACTTCCCGACAACACTTCACAAAAGATAAGCTATACTTGTTACGTATGTATTGCGCGCTAAACAGTCGCAGCTCGTACTGGGCAGTGAATGTACTCAGCTTTGGAAGACCAACTCCAGCTGCAATTGCAACTGGCACCTTGTCACTTAACTCCAATGGCTGCATTATGCGCAACTGTATACATTCCTGCAAAAGGACATTAACTTCTCATTGAGAGCCAGTTTGCGCCCTCAATAGATTAAGACTGCCCGTGAGTCGGCAGCAACAAAGAGTCTTAACTTTGGGCAGGTACACACTTCTCATCACTCGTCGTCTGCATCCGCGGATCCCATGAACATTCAAAAACAATTTTAACCCTAGAATGCTTACAATTTTTCTTCCATGCGTCGCCACCGCTGACCATAGAAGAGTGCAACCAACACCATGAGCGCAACCGAAATACCATGCAATGCGAGTTACTTTATTTCGGGAGTAAATAGAGATTTTCCACTCCCTAAATAAAGAATTTCGACTTTTTTCATAGGGATTTTGCGAGTTAGGGAGTAAATAGGCAGTCATCCCCGCCGCTTGAACCACTCCCTACGAAATTCATTAAGTTAGGGAATTCCAAAATTATATGATTAAGCGCGAGAATCTGGGTCAGGAATCAAATAAATCCCTATTTTCGAGAGAACACTATCTGGCAGATTACCCAATATTTCCCGTTGTAGCGCTCTAGGACGGGAAATATTGAATAATGTGCCAGCTGGTGCCCGTGGCGCGACCGCATCCGCCCCATGCAGGCTCTCAAGCGGTACAGGTGAATTGATCATAAGAATCAATCAATTATCAAAATGTCGCGGATCGATTGGCTGCGTTCTCGAGCCGGAGTGCAGGGGTGCCGGGCTTGAGTAGACCGACTCGAATCCGACATGGACAATCGCGCCCACGCTCGAGTAGCTATAGGTGACCAACTCCGACTCAAATTCAGGAGTCGTCGGCGATTAGGTCAGGGGTCTTCGCCGACTCGGCGACGACACATTTTCGACACCACGTCGCACAGCGGTCGCGTTTTATGGCCCATGCAAGTACGTGTCGAGTCGGCAGAGTATCGTACCTATCTCGACCTGGCCCGTTAACCGATCAGCCCCCTGTGCCGGACAGGTGGGAATTCTCCAGTAACATCGTTAGATTTGAGGCATATGTCGCTAAAAATAATCGGAAATTTTACTTTATAGCGCGTCACATGAAATTGTGGTAGAATTCTGGATCACGCGCGACAGCTGAATAATTCAATTTTGAACACCAATGCTAGCCCTACATTCCCACTCTTAAACAAGCGTGCATGTGCCATTCGACAGTGTGGAAATCTGTTATCTGGTTTACTATTGACTGTTTCATCGTCTCCGAGGATGTACACTGTCAGGATTCATCCGCTGGTCCCTGTTGGTGTGGACCCATCACTTCGGGCAAGCGTTGCTTCTATGAATGCTTTAGAGTTATTTAGCGCGAAATACAGTGAATGAAAAGTTTTCGCTTCGCGAAGTGTTATCTGTGTTAGATATGAAACAAAACAGGCGCAGTACCACCGGTGGGATGCCGAGTAGGTGAAGTGTCGGCAAACTGCGTATAACTGAATGTCGCAGTCGGTTATGGTAGTT
>JAULKQ010014929.1:0-11050 GCA_032356285.1 Smithsoniella earleae | reverse complement strand
ATATCCAACAAGAGAGGGGATATCCTGGTGATGACCCTCAATGACATCAAGAACGTGGACGTGTCGGTTGTTCATCCAGCAGGAGCTCAGGAGCGCAGCAGGGCAAGCAAACACGCGGGTTCAGCTGCGGAGACGCGTGATGAGTCGAAGCGTAGGCATCATGCACGGGAAGGTACAGATGGGTATTGCTTTGTGCCGATTAGTGTTGAATCGTAAGGTAGATTAGGAAAGCCAGCAGAGAAGTTGATGCGTGACTTGGCGGAATGTGCGAGTGCCAGTAGGAATGTTGACAAGGCGCAATTTGTAATTTTTCGGATCTTTAGGTCGTAGGATTGGCCACGGGTCTCAGCAAGGAGCACAATTTTCGTCTTGTTGTTAGAGTCGCATAACGTTTCGGTTGAGTCAACTGCATGCTCGCTGGTTTGATGGCTGAATTTTGCATCCGTAACTAAACGGTAACCTGGAGATAATGCATAACATGGCATTTGATATCTCATCACCCTGAAATTGACATCTGCGTAAGCACAAGCAGCATTGCGCGTGGGGAACTTCCTGTGGCACCTGGTCGGAACCTTGACCCGTATGCGCCTGCCGTACGAAATTTGAAAACTTAAGTGCTTGACCCTTGCTATGCGGTACTGACCATGAGCTCACCAAGAAGCTTGTCTGGCGTCTGGGTGATTGCCTAAATCGCTGGTTGCAAGTGTAACAAACGAAAGAAAGTGGCTATGAGACGTTAGCAGTAGAGATCTACCAGACGCTATACCCAGCATTGCCTTCCATTTAGATGACCTAGTTTACAATCACTAAAGCGTGTGCTAATACCTGCTGGCCATTGTTGTGGACATGTTTACGAAAAACATCGGTGGAGCGGTACAACCCAACATGGGCCAGAACAATCGCCACAGGTAACCGCACAGAGCCAAGCACACATGCGGAACCAAAGCATCCCCTTTCACTGTCACAAGGCTCTATTCAACTGCAGTGCCATGTGACAGCTGTGAACAGGCTTTGAAATACTCAAGTTTCAAACCGTGCACAGGCATCCCAAACTAAAAGCATCAGATCGAAGTAAACAGACCATGCACCATTACCAAACACACCGTCAAAAATTAAATGCCAGCATCAACAGCAAACTACCTCATCCATAAACCGCCACTGAGGATATCATAAACTCTTAGCTCATGGACTAGGGCCCTCTAAATTGGCATACAAACTATCGATCGCTTCTGCGTATGCCTCCTTGGCTTGTTGACGCTTGACCTTGAACGAGGGGGTGAGCATGTCATTCTCAATCGAGAACGGCTCCGTTGCGAGGTGGATGGCTTGGACCTGCATTCCACACCGCATCAGTACAAACAAGAGTAAGTTGTCTGCATCGTACATCAACTGCATGTCAGCCAGTGGCCCACCTGTTCGAAGCCCTTGAGCTGAGCTGCCAGGCCTTCGTTCTGCATGCTTCGAAGAACTGCAGCAACTACAGCAGGGTCTTGACACAGCACTGGCAGCTCTTGTGACAGGCCTCGTTCTGCAGCCCAGGGCAGCAGGACATCAGCGTCAGGGACAACTATAGCAACAAGCTGTGCTTTCAGGCTGTCACCGTAAACAAAGACCTGCCCTACCAAAGAGGAGCGAGCATAGATGCCTTCAAGCTTCTCTGGAGCAATATACTCCCCCTGCATCAGCCGCAGACCATCACATCCACACACGAAAACACACAGCACGAAGATCAACCCCCACGAACACCCCACACCTGCGCCAGCTTGAATATGTTCTTCTTACGGTCAATGATCTTCAGGCGACCCCCTGGAAGCCACATGCCCACGTCCCCAGTATGCAGCCACCCCTCCTCATCAACCACCTGCACACTGCAAGTCCACTGAAGAAACCAACCCAACAAAGAGCGGATACTACTTCTCAAAAAGCTGAACTAGGCGTCTCAAGGTTTCAAACTCAGATCAGCCAAGTCCATGGGCAAATAAATGATGACAGACCCACTGTGGATGTCACCAAATAAGACGGCACTTGCTCTTCCCATGCACCTGAATTCTTGTCGCATCCAATCTTTCAAAGCATTCATCTAAAATTCATCATCACGCGTGACACAGCTTGGGGAGTGAAAATAGCAACACAACCTATGGTCGTGTGCTGTGCGAGAACAAAGTTAACAGAGGTATCTGTAAAACACTGCGCCTGAGAGCTGAAATGCATTGCGTATTCTTTCAACACGCTCAAGTCTGCATTGAGGTGGCAACTTCTGGGGTTGGGGATTGTGGCCCAGGAAAGCGATTGACATGGCCAAAGCGCTGTTCTGGCTTCTGCATTGGTGTATCTTGATAAACAAGCGAGTGCTTCTGATATAAGATTGCAGCTCAAAGAAGACTGATCCCCGCCTAGCCTTGAGGCATTACTATAAATAGCAGCGCATTCACACCTGAGGTCCTATCGTGATCCCTTTAAGGGACACTTGCAGCTAAACTTGCAACGGTTTAGAGGCTCTGGTCAAAACAGTGGAGCTCACCTCCGCAGTCTGTTCCGGGTTCTTATGGTATCCTTGGAAGACAATTGGCCCTCTCACGCACACTTCACCGCGAGGGTGGGGTACGTCTTCGTGAGTGTAGCGCATCTCCGGAATATCGACCAGCTTCACCTCACAGGATGGCAGCGGACTCCCAACGTGGCCAGTAGTAATATCTCCCGGCATTGTCATACAAATTGTGCATGCGCTCTCCGTCATACCTGGACCAACAACTCTCTTCACCCTCTTTCCTACCACCACCGAAAACTCGAACCTGTCTTTCTGTCTCTGTCTTTCTGGACATTGCTTGCTAGTTCGCAACATTTCTTGTGACGACATGAGGCCAGAAGCCCAATCTCGTTGCCACAAGATAGCATGCAAAGATGTTAAGGGCGCTAGTAACTCGAAAACTCATTCGTTGGGCAAGTTTAGAAACAATTAGAACAGCTTCAAGCAGCTAAATCACACTTAGACTTGGAATTCTGCGAAATACATATTTCAACTGTACAACCTTGATCGCTTGAGCATGTTGAATGAGGTATTAGCCCGGCATTGTGATATATTTATTGGGTTATGCACTGAGGCTATCTGCCTTGTACAGAGCCGGTCAGGCTTGTGTCCCATAGAGCGGTTAATGTGTTGCGTATATCTCTGCACTTTTGCGTATGGAATTGATGAATGGGGACTTCTCACCACTTGTACTACTCTCACTGCAAACCTCCAAGCAAATCGGTGTTAACATGTGCTGGTTCTATAAAGATACGAAGTCTCTGCGCCTGGGCAGCAATGACTTATCACAAAACACCCAAACCCCTTCACCATTATGATCAAATTGCACTGGTTACTGCACTCCGTGCAGCAAGGCTGGTGGCTCCATGTGGTCGACTTCAGGGGTCCTGTTTTAGAAACTAATCCTTAACAATACAAGGCCTCTTCGTGTTGGATACTAGAGAGAGTATTCACAGCAGATATGATCACCACAGCATAACCTGGACAGCCCAAGACCAATCCACAATACTTCTGAACTGCCCTTGGTATCGAGTACTCAGCTCTTTTCATAGGGTGATCCCCTTTCCATGGACGACACTTACAGCCAAACTTATTCGGGTTAGCCACAGATTGCAACAAGCATCAACTATTGGTTAGATTACCAACCACAGAAGCTTCTGCTCTTCTCCTCTGTACGCAGGTCTTCCAAACACATCTGGTATCAGACCTCCCTGATGCTACTGTGCTACCGCTTTAAAAATAGATTCAGTGCACAAACTAACACAGATCAGCATGGAGAAGTTTTGTAGGCACTGTGTTTGTGTATCTCAGGCTCTATGGAAAAGGGGATCACCCCACAAGTGTCGTAGATTTTGGGAAGCGTTGGCTCCCTGGGTTATACTGCGGTGACAACATATGTTGAAAGTGCTCCATTATCTTGGATGAAGAGCCCTCAATTCTTGACATCTGGGCCATCATTAAGCATAGCTCAATTTTGACGATGTAAAAATACGTTCGGTTGTAAGCTGCTTCCGGAAGAAACGGGAGCACACGCCTACAAAATCTGCTCCAAAGCTGGGCGTTGCGGCGTTTCTATAGGAGGTCGACGTACCGTATCCTTCCAGGACAGTAGTGCCCGGGAAACAAATGCGCAGGAACGCCATGACTTCAGAGGAGATCGGGCTGGCCCCGGTTGTCAGCAGACGCACACGGCCTCCCAGCTTGGCTTTGACCTTCGAGAATACAAGAGAGTTCCAGATGGGAGCCAGGGAGCCGCCACTGGCGTTCCCGGAGTCCAGTGCAGCACGTTTGCTGTTGAACGCAGTGCGGAATAAAGACCGGGAGATGGGGTTGGACTTGGACACCTCTTGCATTACCTGCTGTGAAAAGAGCAGTCAATCTGCTGCGCCTGTGCCACCCAGAACACCAGGACTCCCCCGCGCTGAAGCGCACCCTGTCATAGATCCGATTCCACAACCGCGGGACAGAGCAGAACACCGTCGGCTTCAACACGGATATGTCCTCCAGCAGGCGGGTGACGTCGCCTGAGTAGAACCCTATTGCAGCACCGCCGTGCGTCGCAGTGACGACGTTAATCCGCTCATAAATGTGAGCCAGAGGGAGGTAGCTGAGGTGGACATCACCGGGTTTGAAGCTGATCATGCAGGTGCAGCCAGCGGAGTTCGCAACACATGAGGCATGTGTCAGCACCACCCCTGCAAGCGAATGCCAGTACAACATCACCATGGTAGATATGTGACTCACCCTCAAGTGAAAGCACCCACGCCTGTGAGAGGACTGCGATGGCTGCCTAATAAAAAGGGGGCTGGCAGTTCTCTACTATCTGGGATATACTACACTGCTACTTTAGTCCAGCATCCTCTGCGAAGCCTTCCAGCTTAACACTTCCCGGCGATCCTCACAGTAGCCAGGAGGATTGACAGATGAATCGATATGGCCAAACCTTCGGCATCCCCTGTTGTACAGTGTTACGACCTGGTAATGGGATTACCCCAAGATAAGACCTAAGTACCAGGTTGGTTACCAGGGGCCTGGTGATAGTTCAGGCCTCTTCGTGTGTAAGATTTCGGGAAGAGTCAGCCCCCTACTTAAGGGAGTGCCAGGGGCTGTGCATAGATCAGAACAACTATCATCGGAACAACTATCAGAACGACTTCACATATAGCTGGAAGAAGGCCATCCCATACCACTTCACAACATTACCTCAGTCGTAGCCCACAGCACGTGGAAGTGCTTTTCGGTATACTTGTGAATAGAAAGCATACTTTCTATGATGAATACGAGTATCTTTAGCAGTGATGATGATGACGTTCCTTCTGTTGTACACGCTCGTAGGCATCTCAAACTTCCTAGGTCCTGCTACCATACCAGGTACTCTACCTGACGAGTTCAACTTGCATCGGGTTCGACGAAATTTGGATGTCTGAAGGAATTTTCTGCCAATTGTTCAGTTTGGTCGAACCTTATGTTGTTGCAAACCTGTATTTGAACAGCAGCATGGGAGTAAGCCCAGCGAAGAATAGGTTGACAGCCACGCTACAATTTCTAGCTCGTTGCTTCGGATTGAACTACAGGGAGCACATATATTTAGGTGTACTTGATTCTCTTTCACAAAGAACCTGCGTGTACCACGAGCACTCATTGCCGCAGCTTTTCCAAACTCCAACTAACAGTGCAATTGTGACGCGGCCACACAAAACGTGCTACTCGGAGACATAGAGAGCAGGACGATTTGATTTCCTCGGGAAAATAAAATTTCCGGAGCCCCAGTCATTTTCGCCTTACAGGAGGTGTCACCAGCAGCACCCCTGCAGACATCACAAAACAAGCACTGCAATGTCGTGAAAAGCAGAAAGTATTGGAACTAAGATAGAACGTATACACTGAGATCTTCGTGCGGCTACCGCGACAAAAAAGAAACATTCATTACCCGTTACCCTGCATGCATCCGGCGTGAGTGCAAAAAAAACCGAGGGTAACGTGCATCATAGATCCAGCGAAGGCTTGTGTTCAGTAAGGTAATACCCCTCTGTAAGGGGTACAAGTTGACCCCAGTTTTGGCCACGACAGACGGGATACAGCGATTTTTGCACGTCCTACAGTGGCCCATGAGCTCTATCGGCCACGCTCGATACCGCCTGACACATGTACTCCATGCAACAACAAACTGGGCAGCTTCTACCCCTGGCCTGATTCTGTGGTTCATTTTTGTGGCCGGGCAGTCTCTAAAATTCGACAACAACATTGTAGACAGCAGGTACCTTGAAGTGTTAGATGTAAGGGAAGTAAGTCTGACTTCCAGTCCACCTCAAAGGTGGGGCTTAACAGCCTGTGTGTGACCCTTCCTGGCTGAGCAGCGCTTCTCCTGCCCTGGCTAGCCTTCACCCCTGATAGCTCTGCTCAGGGCGCACAACAATCAACCCAGGAGCATACACAATAGACTCCTTGCTACGATCCTTGAACATAACTTGTCAAGATGTGAGGGCTGTTCGTACAAGATAATGGAGTACTCTCAACATATGTGGTCACCGCAGTAAAACCCAAATAGCTGAAGATCAGCAGGAGTAAGAACTCATGCAGACGCTTCGCATCCACAGACTGATTTCAGGGCTCTGGATCGGGTGCGTGTCGGCTCCAGTATAATGGAGCGCTACAGGGGTGGAATGTGTCCCTGAGTACCTTGGGCTCTCTTATTACTAGTAAATCCCTTTGATACTCTAACGTGAGACCGTAAGCGGTCAGAGGCCTAATACTCCTGAGTATACCAGGTGCCACAGCACAGTAGTTTCTTCCTTTTTTCGTTTTGCAAGGGGACTTCATGCTGGCTTAAACAGAGGCATGACAACAGACTTTTTATAAGATACGAGTGGGTTACTTGAGGGGGGAAAATAACAGTATTTACAATACACATGGTCACCGCAGGGAATCCTGAACAACTGCGGTTCAGCTATCAGACTCCTGTCTATGGATATGATTTCAGTTTTTTCAGCACTCACGCTGTACCGGGTGGTTCTCCACTTCACGACACAGCCCCAACAAATCTTGGCAACAAAAGTGGCTACATCTAGGCAGGGGAACTCCCCCTTCACAAGGCCTTGGGCTGTGGGCTTGATGATTGATCTACTGCTATTCCGGCTTCACTACGGTGAGCACATACAGATAGGTATACTGTATTCCCTCGCAAAGAACTCACTCGTACGTGAGAAGTGTGCTTTACAAAATGTCTTGGTCAATACAGCCCATGGCATCGTGCCTGCCACATTGAGGTATCTACTTGCAAAGGCTTTGTGGAAGCACCCAGACGAATTGGTGTATGGGGGCAGAGTCTGAACCTAAGCTTGATAGGACACTACTGCAGCCCACCCGTAAGCGTTCTCTGTGGTCAGACGAAAATAGAGTGCATGTACCGTACAGCGTACAAACATTCGCCCGTAATCACAGCGATCTACTACAGCTAATGATCTGTCAATTGTTCCCAGGCTTGACACTGTGAAGAAACAGTGAAATCGTAGGCTCTTGTTTCTACACGAACCGCTATTATCGCTAGGATGAATGCTCCAGACACCAGGCTTTGAGCTCAATGTAACAAGAACATTACATTGGTGAGACTCTGGCCCCAATTACAGCCCGCACGCTTCCTGTTAACTTGTGACTTGCCACGATGGCCACGTTAGTGCTACGTGCTTGTCAGGTCGTGCACATGTCCCGTTTCACTGAAGAACATTTGTATTTTATTCAGTGCCTTGACACAGAGCCCCTAACCCTATTGCATGCATTCTACTTTCATCTGACAATAGAGAAATCCGTCCTGTGCTATGGTGAGATTGTATATGATTCAGTATTGGTCGCAAAATGCGCATGTAAATTGAGACAGACCCTACCACCTGAAAAGTGAAATAGATCCAACTTAGCCCTGGGCTGCACCTCATTTGTACAGCATTCCTCAATAAGGCCTGGATGTACTTGAAAGCCGAGGTTTGGGATCCAGTTGGTGGAGTGTGGAAAAGAAATCATGTTAAAAAACTTCACTTGTACTGTAAAAAGTTGTAAAAAATTCTTAAGCTGAAAACAAAGTGCAAGTATATGCTGGTCTGCGCACCCTTTGGAGTTCCGGTTGTTCCTGATGTATATGAAATTGTTGCTACAGAGCTGGGGCGAGGGGGGACATGTGCACGGGGTTCCCGGGTTCCAGAACGTTCTAGGTCTTCTAACCTAACCATTTGAACGTCGTTTCGACCTGAGGTCTCTAGAGATGGCAAGGGGATACCTTCTGATCCCCAAACAACCTGCAAACGACCTTGAGATTGTGCACAGGCCAATGAATGCCATTCTGCTCCATTTGAAATTATGCCTGTCTCGCTTTTAGAGCTTGAGGGAAGAAAGTTTATTGACGACCCGATATTGGACACAGAGGTTCATTGACACAGTTTCTGAAATGAAAACATGGAAAGCTTTGTTCGTGGTAGTATCTTACAGGGGAGCTTACCACGGCTTTCACTGTCGGGCATGAAGGCAAGGCGCGCAAGAGGTTGCCCAAAAGCGGGGCAGCAACACCCACAACTGCAATTTCAGCATGATCGCATATGTACTCGACGACATCTGAGCCAAGTGTATCATACAGCGGCACAGAGACAAGCCCGTACGCGTGTAGCGCTAAGTCAAAGAGCATCCAGTCGGCTGAATTCACTCCGTACACTCCAATGTGATCTCCGCTTGATACGCCGAGAGCACATAGGCCACTGCCTATCGCTGTTCTGCGCTCAGCGACTTGAGAATAAGATTGCCATGTATAGCTTCCGTACCCTCCTGATTCCGTTCGGAGTCGCGTGCCTAAGTAGGGCTCCTGCGTGCAGGATTGTCTACTTGCAACGTCAATCCTGACAGTCCCAAGTGCGAAGATACGACCAAAGGATGAGAGAAACCTTCCTAGCCCTCTAGCCTTAACGTTATGAACATTTGCAGTACAAAACGGCTGTGAGAAAAATCAAATTGTAATTTCAACAGGTTGCAGCTGGTTCAAACACTGAGAATTGCCGAGCGTGCATATCGAATCTCAAAGTGATGCAATAGGACACACGCTTCTCAAGAGAAAGCAAAATTGATCATTAAAGCTCATTATTCAGGGATGGGGGAAGTTATGGAGCATGGTAAAGATAGAACTCAGCAGGATGTCGGAACTCGAGCAAATAGAATCGGCGCTTAACCTAGCCAGGGGCTGCAGGCATTGCCAACCACACTTGATTGCGTGTACATGACCAATCAAGTGGGCAATACAATATTGCTAAGTGATGGAATAAACGTATTGGGTTCAGAATAGCTTGGTAGTATGGAATGGACAACGTTTGAAATGTACACAGGGTGGCACGCACATGTGGGTGTTGCGAAGCAGCAAATTCAAAGTTCTCGTGCAGAGTTCCAATCGATTCCCCAGGTGGCGCATATGAAGTGACCAGAGACTTTGGAGAATAGGTAGACCTGCAACCGGAACCGTAGAAACTGCAGGTTTAATCCAAGCTAAATTGCAGGGCGCGGAAGAATGTACAGATGGTGTACTGCTCAAGGTTTAAAATGTGCCTTATATAGTGTCGGGTGGAACAAGTGTCACAGTTAACATGATCCAGCGCTTGTAACCAGAAGCAACAATGATCGACATGAATACCTGTGCACTCGCCAATGAGGATCATCGCTCAGCTTTTCTGGCAATGAAACAGAGTCTTGCTGGATCTGTGACTGAGCGGCAGTATTGTTGAAAAAAATATCGCATGAAGGGTCTACATCTGTTTCAACCAAATGTCGAGAGAGGTTGTGGAGTCGCCGTTGAGCCTGGTCCATGGCTGTAAGTTTTAGTGCATCAGTGTTTTCACTGCAATGTTTGCTGTGTATTAGGTGGGAGTAGGTTCAATGCAGCATACTGATAAATGAGCATTCCAACCCACACGGAAGAATTCAGCGAAGAGCAAGGAAAAATGCTTTCAAGTGTTCATGGTGAAATGCATCTCCATCAACCTCAGTAGCGTGGCTACCAGTTGCTGGTTGTTGATCGCGAGTTATCATGAACCATCGCTACTCGCTGAAACCCCGTCATCTCCTGCCGACTACACAGTGGCCACTAGTGGTACACCGTGACAAGCATGTGCGTGCTCACAATAATCTGGTGTCTCAAATGGTTCGAATAATTCAATTCATACATTTGCTGAAGTGACATGGGCGCCATAATAGCAGAACTCATTACAAATACGGGTATATCGATGTACATGCGTCTTTCCAGCCCCACGAACCGAGTAACTGTCATAAATATGACCCAAAGTCAAAACTATGATGTTGACAGATACGTGTCAGCTGGCTGGCGAAGACCACGAGCCAGACTGTTCACTGCCTGCTGCCTGTTCGTTACGCACACTGGTTGCCCATACAGTATCTCGAGATACCTTCAAAGCAAATTCTCAACCAACCAGAAGGAAATATATATATGTACATAATAATGCATTTGCAGCCTCGTATTTTCTATTTTTCTAAATGTTCAAGACTTTCCTGCTGTCAGAAACGCCAATGAGCAAACGGGCTACAGAGTGAGTCGCTTGTTCTCACTACATAGACCAGGCTTTTTCATCGCTACGTTGTGTACTTTCCATAAGAACTTCTACAGGTAATTGAGTAGACGCAATACACCTGCCATTTTTGGTGACACTGCGCAACGGGCCCAAAAGTTGCAACCTTTTGCAGGTTGCACGTGTGTAATCTCTATTAAAAGTGCATGCGGGAGCTCGCATGTATTGTCCATGCTTAATTCCAGCAAACTCCTCCTCCTGTTAATTGCCTGAAAAATGGTACTGGTGTTCCTGTCAACTTCAACGCGAATGTCTCTATTACCAGGTCGCAACCATTACACTTTTTCCATGATTCACTGCGCTTACCACACATAAATCCAATCTTAGTGCGTAGCTTTACCGTTCGTAGCTACAAAGCTTGCGCTATATCACCATAGCAGCGGGTGACACCTAGGTGCACTTTGGTCAAATGTCT
>JAULKQ010014918.1:0-11054 GCA_032356285.1 Smithsoniella earleae | reverse complement strand
GAGGACGAGTCGCTGCCGACCGTGCTCACCTACGGCCACGCCGACGTGGTGCGTGGGCAGGCCGACCGGTGGGCCGAGGGCCGTTCACCGTGGGAGCTGCGCGACGAGGGCGATCGCTGGTACGGCCGCGGCACCGCCGACAACAAGGCGCAGCACTCCATCAACATCTCGGCGCTCGGCATCGTGCTCGCCACCCGTGGCCGGCTCGGTTTCAACTCGACGATCCTGCTCGAGACCGGTGAGGAGATCGGTTCACCCGGCCTGCGCGAGTTCTGCGAGCAGCACACCGCCGAACTGCAGGCCGACGTCCTGATCGGCTCCGACGGACCGCGCCTGCACCGCGATCGTCCGCTGGTGATGGGCGGCACGCGCGGCGTGATCAACTTCGACCTGACGGTCGACCTGCGTCCCGGCGGGCATCACTCGGGCAACTGGGGCGGCCTGCTCCGCAACCCGGGTGCGGTGTTGGCGAACGCGATCGCGTCGATCATCGACCGCGACGGTGCGATCCGGGTTCCCGAGTGGCGACCCGACTCGTTGACCGACGAGGTGCGTGCGGCACTGGCCGACATCGAGATCGAGCAGGGCGACGACGCACCCGAGATCGACCCGACGTGGGGTGAGCCGGGCCTGACCCCGAACGAGCGCGTGTACGGCTGGAACGCGTTCGAGGTGTTGGCGTTCGAGACCGGTAACCCGAAGGCACCGGTGAACGCGATCCCGCCGCGGGCGAGCGCGCACTGCCAGTTGCGGTTCGTGGTGGGCACCGACGGGGAGGACATCATCCCCGCGCTGCGGCGACACCTGGAGCGGGAGGGCTTCCCCGAGGTGGAGGTGACGCAGGCCGACGTGTTGATGGGCGCCACCCGCCTCGACCCGACCGACCCGTGGGCGCAGCTCGCCGCCACCTCGATCGAGGAAACGGTCGGCACACCGGCCGACCTGCTGCCGAACGCCGGCGGCTCACTCCCCAACGACGTGTTCACCGACGTGCTCGGCCTGCCCACCGTGTGGGTGCCGCACAGCTACCCCGGCTGCAACCAGCACGCCCCGAACGAGCACGTGCTGTTGCCGCTGATGCGAGACGGCCTCGCCATCATGACCGGCATCTTCTGGGACACCGGCAACCAAGTCGACTGAGGTCCGACCGCATCCGACCACCCATCACCGCTCAGCCCGCACAACCTCGTCGGATGGGGTCTGACCTCATCCGATGGCGACCCTGATCAAACCGCTCGCCGAGCATCAGTGATTGTGTATATACACGATCGCGTTTAGCCTGGCCGCATGGTCGAGACGAGCGGTGCGATCCTCCGGAATGCCCGCTTGCGGGCCGGGCTGACCCAGAGCCGTCTCGCCGAGTTGGCCGGCGTCGCGCAGCCGATGATCAGTGCCTACGAGAATGACCGCCGCGAACCCACCTTCTCGACGCTCGACAAGTTGTTGGCCGCCACCGGGCACACCCTTGCCGTGCGCGAACTCGAGCCGCACGAGCGAGACGAAGCGACGTCGACGCTGCAGATGATCAGGCGGAAGCGACGGCAGATCGTCTCGCTGCTCGAACACGGCGGGGCCCGTCACCCCCGAGTGTTCGGGAGTGTCGCACGCGGCGACGACGCCATCGACAGCGACATCGACGTCCTGGTCGACCTCGATCCCGACGTGAGTGTCGTCCGCTTGATCGGGCTCGAACGCCAACTCAGCGAGCTGCTCGGCCGACCGGTCGACCTCGTCCTCGCCGACGCGTTGAAGCCGAACGTGCGCACACGCGCTCTGGCCGAGAGCGTTGCGCTGTGAGCCGCCACGACGCCCAGCGACTCGATGACATCTCCGCAGCGATCGCAGCGATCGGCAAGCACACGAGTCGCGGCGACCCTTGCGACGGCCTGGTGTTCGACGCCGTGCGAGTGCGGCTCATCGAGATCGGCGAGGCGGTCAAGGCGATCGACCACTCGCTCCTCACCCGAGAGCCGGACATCCCGTGGTCCGACATCGCCGGGATGCGCGATCACCTTGCCCACCGCTACTTCGACACCACGCACGCCATCGTTCAGGCAACGATCGAGCACGATCTCCCGCCGCTCGTCGCTGCGGTCGAACGCTTGCGAACGGTCATCTGACTCGCAGCGAGGGACCGTTCCTGATCACTCTCGCGTCAGCGGACGAGGGCGGTCACGAGGCCGACGAGACCGGCGGTCCAGGCCAAGCGGGTGCGCGGCCGTTCGGCGGCGAATCGTGCACCGACGCGGTGCGGGTCCTCGCGAGTTGTGCGTGCCGGTGTGCCTACGCTGTCGGCCATGTCGATCCGGGCCCTCGCCATCCGATGACCGACCGTTCCCGTGCCGACGAGATCGGGGCCCAGGTGCGATCACACCGGACCACGGCCGGACTGTCGATCGCCGAAGTGGCCCGACGGGCCGATGTCTCGGCGCCGTTCATCAGCCAGCTCGAATCGGGACGGACGTCGGTGAGCATCCCCACGCTGTACCGGATCGCGGCGGCGCTGGGCTGCACGCCCAACGCGTTGCTCGGCGTGGCCAGTGACCATCACGAGCACGTGACCCGCGCCGGCGACGGCTTGCGACTGCCGGTGACCGAGGGCTCGCACTCGCAGGCGCCGCGCCTGCTGTCACGCACTGGTGACGACGTGCTGTTGCGGGCGTACCACTACGAGATCACCGCCGATCACGAGGAGCAGGACTGGTTCGAGCACGACGGCGAGGATCTCGTCTACGTGGTGCGCGGGGCGATCGCGATCGAGTTCGGCGACGGCCACACGGTCGAGTTGGTGGCCGGCGACTCGCTGCACCACGACGGGCAACAGCCGCACCGGTGGCTGCTCCGCGACCCGGGCGGTGCCGAGGTGCTGATCGTCGTCGGCTCACCGTCGGCGCTCTGACCGGCCGCCCGGGCGTCGGAGCGAACCGCTCGAACACACGCTGTTCACAATCCGGAAATCCGCCGATCGTAAGTGGTACTTACGATCGGTGCGATGAGTGAACCGACCCGATCCGACGCATCGACGGCACCCGTCGTTCCCGTCGTCGACATCGGTGCGTGGCTCGACGGCGGCCCCGAGGAGCAGGCAGATATCGCCGCAGCGGTCGACCACGCCGCCCGCACCGTCGGCTTCATGCAGATCGTCGGCCACGGCGTCGACGCCGAAGCGGTCCGGCTCGCCCGGGCCATCGACTGGTTCTTCGACCTACCGAGCGATACCAAGGGTGCGACCATCGCGCCGACCCCGGCGATCAACCGTGGGTACTCGCCGCCGAAGTCGGAGCGGCTCAGCTACAGCCTCGGCGTGGTGTCGCCAGACGACCTGTTCGAGGCGTTCAACATCGGCGCCGCCCGCTCCGATTTCCCCGATCTCGATCTCGACGCCCAGATCTACGCCGAGAACATCTGGCCGACCGCCGACGGCGCCAAAGTGTTCCGTGAGGACCTCGAAGCATGGTTCGCCGCCGCCGGCGACGTCGCCCGCCGCCTGACCGACATCTTCGCCGCCGCCCTCGGCCTGCCCGACGGCTGGTTCCGCTCGTTCACCGACCACTCGATCGACGTCTTGCGCACGAACCACTACCACGTGCCCGACGGCGTGATCGTCGACGCCGACCAGATGGGGATGGGCGCCCACACCGACTACGGCATCGTGACCGTGCTGTGGGCCGACCCGGTTCCGGGGCTCGAGATCCTCCGACCCGACGGGTCGTGGCTGCCGGTCGAGCCGGCACCCGGAGCCCTGCTCGTCAACCTGGGTGACCTGTTGGCCCGCTGGTCGAACGACCGCTGGTTGTCGACGATGCACCGGGTCGTGCCGCCACGGAACGCGCAGGGCGAGCTGATCCGGCGGCGGTCGGCCGCGTTCTTCCACGACGGGAACGCCGACGCCGTCATCTCGACGCTCGAACCGTGTCGCGACGCGGACGGATCGAGCCTCTACGACGACGTGACCGTGGCCGAACACCTCGACCAGAAGCTCGGCGGTTCGCGCGGGCTCGAACTCAACACCCATGCCGAACGCGAAGCGGCACGCATCGGCGTCGCCGCAGGAGCGACCGACCAGGAGGACGCATCATGACCCAGATCCCGCTGATCGATCTCGACCGCTGGTGGAGCGGCGACGACGCCGAACGGATCGCGCTCGCGAGCGAGGTCGACGGCCACCTTCGCCGGCTCGGTTTCCTGCTCGTGGCGAACCATCGCATCCCACAGTCGGTGATCGACGAGTGCCGCTCGCAAGCCATCAGCTTCTTCCATCTCCCCGCCGACGAAAAGGCGGCGATGGCGATGCAGCCCGACGCCGGCTATCGGGGTTGGGTCGGACCGGGGCTCGAGTCGAACGCCGCCACCTACGGCGTCGAGACGTTGCCCGACCTAAAAGAGACGTACGGATACGGTCCGGTCGACGTGGTCGCCGATGTCGCCGAGCGGTGCGACCCGTTGGTGTTCGCTCCCAATCGGTGGCCGAGCGAACCCGCCGGTTTCCAGGCCGCCGCCGAGGCGTGGTGGCGGGCGGGGCGTGCCCTGTCGGACGAACTGATGAGCCTCTTGTCGTTGGCGCTCGGGTTGCCGAGCGACGCACTGCCGTCGCAGTGCCGGGCGACGACGGCGCAGGTCAGCCTCAACTGGTACGGGCCGCGCACGGCGTTCGATCCGCAGCCGAACCAGTTCCGGGTCGGCCCGCACACCGACTTCGGCACGTTGACGGTGCTCGACCGCCAGCCCGGCCAAGGCGGCCTGCAGGTCAAGGACGAAGCGGGCGTCTGGATCGACGCGCCGTACGTGGAGGGCACCCTCCTGATCAACACCGGCGACCTGATCCGACGCTGGACGAACGACCTCTGGTGCTCGAATCAGCACCGTGTACTGCCGCCGCCGGCCGAGGTGCCGACCGAGGAACTCGTCAGCCTCGTCTTCTTTCACGAGCCCGATCCCGACGCGTTGATCGAAGTGCTGCCGACGTGCGTCGACGACGAGCACCCGCCGCTGCACGAACCCGTGACTGCCTACGACTACCTCGCCGAGAAGATGGCCGCGCTGGAGGTGGCGTGACGTGACCGTCGACGCCCACGTGCTGCGGGCACTGCCCAAGGTCGAACTGCACTGTCACCTGGAGGGCTCGATCCGGGCGTCGACGCTCATCGACCTCGCCGACCTGCACGAGATCCCACTCCCGACGCGCGACCCCGACGCGCTCTATTCGTTCGACAACCTGACCGACTTCCTCGCCGTGTACGAGATCGCGTGCGAGGCGGTGCAGACGCCGAGCGACTTCGCGCTCATCACGTACGAGTCGTTGGAGGACGCGGTGCGCACGTCGAACGTCGTGTACCGCGAGATCTTCTTCAACCCGTCGCTCCATCCGGGCGTGCCGTACGAGTCGATGCTCGACGGCATCCTCGACGGGCTGCGCGCCGCGAGGCGCGACTTCGGGATCGACTCGGCGCTGATCCCGTCGATCTATCGGCAACAGTCGGTGGACGCGGCGTTCGAGTTGCTCGATCAGGTCGTCGCCCATCGCACCGATGAAGTGGTCGGCATCGGGATGGACGGCGACGAGCTGCTCGACCCGCCCGAGAAGTTCACCGCCGTGTACGCCAAGGCCGGCGAGGCCGGGTTGCACCGGACCGCCCACGTCGCACACGACGGACCGGCCGACATGATCACGACGTGTCTCGACGAGCTCGGGTGTGAGCGCGTCGACCACGGCTATCACGTGGTGGACGACCCGGAGCTGATGGCCCAGCTGGCCGAGTCGGGCATGCCGTTCATGTGTGCGCCGGTGACGCCGCCGATCTGTGGCTGGTCGACCGACTTCGACGAGAGCCCGATCCGCACGATGATCGACGCCGGCCTCGCCGTGATCCTCAACTCCGACGACCCGACGATGTTGCAGACCGACCTCGGGTTCGAGTTCGAGCGGGTGTGCACGCGCTGGTCGCTCGGGCCGGAGCGAGTCCGCAAGCTCGTCACCGATGCGCTCGATGCCGCCTGGCTCGACCCCGCCGACCGCACCCGGATCACCGGCCGGATCCTGCCCGAACTCGACCGCCTCCTGCCTCTCGACGCGGCCTGACCCGCTCTCCCACCCATCCCTCCCTCCCGACGTCACGAAACGGAGCCCCCATGTACAGCACGACCACGACCCGACGGACACCGTCCACTCGACGCAGCACTCGCCTCGGCGCGCTCGCCGCCGCCGGTGCGCTGCTCCTCGCCGCCTGCGGCGGTGACGATGACGACGCCGACGAACCGGCCGACGAACCCACCGAGGAGACCACCGCCGACGAACCGGCCGACACGACCGAGTCGACCGACAGCGAGACCGAGTCGACCGAGGCGTCGTCCGACGAGCCGGCCGAATCGGCCGCCGGCGACTACAGCGACTGGAGCGTCCACATGATCCTCGACGGGTCGGCCGAGGACGGCGGTTGGAACACGACCCACCTCGCCGGTGGCGACAAGATCGTCGACGCGTTCCCCGGCATCGAGTTCTCCTACGTCGAAGAGATCGCCCCGGGCCAGACGGCGACGAACGCGTTCGAGGACGCCGTCGCCGGCGGCGCCGACATGGTGATCGGCACGACCTACTACCAGGACGACATGATGGACGTCGCCGCCGACAACCCCGACGTGCTGTTCATCACCTGGGCCGGATTCGAGACCGCCGACAACGTCGGTCACTTCGACGCCGCGTCGGAAGACGGCCGCTACCTCGACGGGATGCTCGCCGGCATGCTCACCGAGAGCAACATCATCGGCTACCCGGTCGGCTTCCCGTACAACGAGGTCAACCGTTCCCTCAACGCGTTCACGTTGGGCGCCAAGGAGGTCAACCCCGAGGTCGAGGTGCAGGCCGTCTACGTGAACACGTGGTTCGACCCGGCACTCGAGCAGCAGGCCGCGGAGGCGTTGGTGAACGCCGGCGCCGACGTGTTGGCCCACGAGGTCGGCGCCCAGGTGTACGCCACCGTCGCCGCCCAGAACGACGGGTACGTGCTCGGCTACACGAACGACTGGTCGGACTTCGAGCCCGACGCCTGGGCCGGCGGCTTCCTGTACGACTGGGGCACCTACTACGTCGAGCAGGTCGACGCCATGATCAACGGCACCTGGGAGCCGGCGATCACGTTCGGCGGACTCGCCGACGGCTACATCGGCTTCGCCCCCTACGGCCCGGCGGTCACCGACGAGATGATCGCCACGCTCGACGAGCGAAAGGCGTCGATCGCCGACGGCAGCTTCGACATGTTCGCCGGCCCGATCTACGACAACGAGGGCAACGAGGTCGTCGCCGAGGGCGACACGATCCCGTTCGACTCCCGCACCGAGTGCTGCCAATGGCTGGTCGAGGGCATCGTCGGCCAGATCCCCGGCTGACCCTCGACCATCTCGACCCGCCCGCCCCGATCCACTCGAGCAGCCCGCCATGACCGCCCCACCGACGACCCCCTCAACGCCCGCCTCGCCCTCGGTGCCGCCCGCCTCGCTCGAGGTGCGCGGCCTCACCAAGACGTTCTACGACGTCAAGGCGATCGACGGCGTCGGATTCGAGGTCGTCGGTGGCGAGGTCCACGGGTTGCTCGGGGAGAACGGGGCGGGCAAGTCGACCCTGTGCTCGGTGTTGGCCGGGCTGTACCGGCCGGACTCGGGCGACATCGTGCTCGACGGTGAGCCGGTGCAGTTCCGCTCGCCGAACGATGCCGCCGCGCACGGGATCGGGATGGTGTACCAGCACTTCCGGCTGGTCGACAGCTTCACGGTCGCCGAGAACATCGTGCTCGGGATGGGCCGTTCGCTCGGCCGTGGCGCATTGCGCCAGGTGGAGCAGCGGGTCGGTGAGCTGGTCGACGAGTACGGGCTCGACATCCACCCGTCGGCGTCGGTGTGGCAGCTGTCGGTCGGTGAGCAGCAGCGGGTCGAGATCGTGAAGCAGCTGTTCCGTGGTGCCCGCTTCCTCATCCTCGACGAGCCGACCGCCGTGCTGGCGCCGCAGGAGTCGGATCGGTTGTTCACCGCCGTGCGACAGCTCGTCGACAACGGGCACGCGGTGGTCGTCGTGTCGCACAAGATGCAGGAGATCCTCGATCACACCGATCGGGTCACCGTGTTGCGAGACGGGGTGAACGCCGGGGGCGGGACGACCGCCGACCTCGACGCCGACTCGTTGAACCGGATGGTGTTCGGACAGCGCCACGTGGAAGACACCGAGATCGTCACGACGCCGCACGAGCCGGGCGAGGTCGTGTTGTCGGTCGACGACCTCGTGGTGCGTGGCGATCGTGGCACCGACGCCGTGGACGGGGTGTCGTTCTTCGTGCGCCGGGGCGAGGTGGTCGGCGTGGCCGGTGTGGCCGGCAACGGCCAGCGCGAGCTGCAGGAGGCGATCGGCGGGTTGCGGCACGCCCGGTCGGGCAGCGTCACGTTGCGCGACACCGACTGCACCCGCGCCTCGGAACGCAAACGCAACGACCTCGGGCTGGCGTACGTGCCGGAGGACCGCCTCGGCACCGGGCTGGCACCCGGGTTGACACTCGAGGACAACCTGATCATCAAGCGTTTCGACCGGCCGCCCGTCTCGCGGGCCGGGATGATCTCGTCGTCGACGGTCGCCGAGATCACGGCCGACCTGACCGAACGCTTCGACGTGCGCGGCAACCGGGCGGGCATGCCGGTGAGCTTCATGTCGGGAGGCAACCTGCAGAAGGCGATCCTCGCCCGCGAGCTGACCGCCGACCACGACGTGCTGATGGCCGCCGCGCTCACGCGTGGCCTCGACCACAACGCCGCCGAGGCGGTGCGCGACCTGGTGCGTCGCGAGCGAGACGAGGGGCACGGCGTGCTGCTGTTCTCGGAGGATCTGAACGAGGTGTTGGGCATGTCGGACGTCGTGCTCGTCATGTACCAGGGCCGGATCGTCGGCCGGTTCGAACACGACGAGGTCGACGTCGACGAGATCGGCCTGTTGATGACCGGAGCAAAGGTCGCATGAGCCTGATCGAGGCCAACCCATTCACCGTCACGCCGCGGGCGCGCCCGTCGCTCGCCGTGCGGCTCGGCGTGCCGATCGCCGCCCTGCTCGTGGCGCTCGCCCTCGGCGCCGTGGCGCTGGTGGCGTTCGGGAACGATCCGATCGAGGCGTACCGGACGATGTTCCGCTCGAGCCTGCAGGGCTGGCGACCGATCACCCGCACCCTCACGTACGCGACGCCGCTGATCCTGACCGGGTTGGCCGCCGCGGTGGCGTTCCGGATGAAGGTGTACAACATCGGCGCAGAGGGCCAGCTGTTCGCCGGTGCCATCGCCGCCTCGTGGTTTGCGCTCGTGCTCCCGTCGGGCACGCCGACGGTGCTGATGCTGACGGTGGTCGTGGTGGGCGGTGCGCTCGCCGGGGTGTTGTGGGCGTGGCTCGCCGCGATCCCGAAGGCCTGGTTCGGCACCGACGAGATCATCACGACCCTGATGCTGAACTTCGTGGCGCTGGGGTTGATGAACTACCTGATCCAGGGGTCGATGTCGTTCTGGCGGAACCCGACGCACCCGGTGCCGCAAGGCAAGGAGATCCCCGAATCGGCGCAGCTGCCGATCCTGTCGGAGCGGTTGCACGCGGGGTTCCTGATCGCCGTCGTGTTGGCGGTGGCGCTCGCGTTGGCGATGCGTTCGTCGACGTGGGGGTTCCGGATCCGGGCGATCGGCGACTCACCGCGGACGGCGAGCTACGCCGGTATCGGCGTGGGTGCGATGACGATGGTCGTGATGGCGGTGTCGGGCGGACTGGCCGGTGTGGCCGGCGCGATCGAGGTCAGCGCCGTGAGGAAGGGACTCGAGCCGAAGGCGCTGGCGATCGAACTGGGCTACACCGGCATCATCATCGCCGCCGTCGCCCGGCTGAACGCGTTGGGCGTGGTACCGGTCGCCGTCTTCCTCGCCGCGATCGCCACGTCGGGCAGCAGCCTGCAGGGCATCGGCGTGCCGGTCGAACTGGTGGTGCTGCTCCAAGGCTTGATCTTCTTGTCGGTGACCGCCGGCGAGTTCTTCGTGACGAACCGGGTGCGCCTGGCCGGCCGTCGCCGAGCGTCGGATTCACCGACCACGGAGATGGTGGCGGCATCGGAGGGAGCGTTGTGAACGACAGTGTGCTGATCCTCTCGATCGCGAGCGCGATCGTGGCCGGGACGCCGATCCTGCTCGCGACGCTCGGCGAGATCGTGACGGAACGGGCCGGCGTCATGAACCTCGGTGTGGAGGGGATGATGCTGGTCGGTGGCGTGATCGGGTTCTGGGCGGGCGTCCAGACCGGCAGCCTGACCCTCGCCCTCCTCGTCGGTGGCGTGGCGGGGGCCGCGCTCGCCATGTTGCACGCGGTGCTGGCGATCTCGTTGCGTGTGAACCAGACGGTGTCGGGCCTGTCGCTCGTGATCGTCGGCAGCGGTCTGTCGGCGTTCCTCGGCAGCAGTGGTGACACGCCGCTGCTGTCGACCCAGAGCGGTGTCGACGTCGAGCCCCTCTTCCCCACCGCGATGCAGGACCTGCCGGCGGTCGGCCCGATCGTGTTCGGCCACGACGTCGTCGTGTACGCCGCGATCGTGTTGGTCGCGGTGACCTCGTTCGTTCTGTATCGGACGTCGGCCGGGCTGTCGCTGCGTGCGATCGGTGAGGACCCGGCGGCGGCCGACACCGCCGGTCTGAACGTGATCGGCGTGCGCTATATGGCGACGGCGATCGGCGGGTTCGGTGCCGGAGTCGGCGGGGCGTATCTGGCGCTCGCCGTGCTCGGTACGTGGCAGTCGGGCCTCACCGCCGGCGCCGGCTGGATCGCCGTGGCACTCGTGATCCTCGCCGGATGGCGGCCGTGGCTGGCCCTCGTCGGCGCCTATGCGTTCGGTGCGTTGCGGGGGCTCGGGTTCACGTTGCAGATCGCCGAGGTGAACATCCCGTCGGACTTCCTGGCGATGATCAGCCATGAAATCCGCACGCCGATGAACGCGGTGCTCGGCATGGCGTCGCTCCTGCTGCAGAGCGATTTGCCCGCCGACAAGCGGGCGCAGATC
>JAULKQ010014907.1:0-11056 GCA_032356285.1 Smithsoniella earleae | reverse complement strand
GGGTAATGTGTGTGCCATAGATCCAGCGCTTCCAGGTTTTTAGTGCAATAGTGCGCAGCAGAACAGGAAGCTATTCTGCGCTTGAATAATGTTGTGCTATCATAGTATCTGCTTGCAATTCGCTGTAAGCCTGTGCTTGTTTTCTTGTGATTTTTGAACACAATTGTGCCCTTCTTGTCTGGTGGGGGATTGGAGGCCTGCAACACTGTCATTAAGGAACCAGCGCTCATGCAATGTGTTCTCTGCTGCATGCTTGTGTGCAAACACATACATATCTGCATGAGCGGTCACCTCCTATTGCCGTCAATTCTGCAGTACTGGAAGCTTCTGAAGTGCATGTAATCCCCCAAAATGTCCAGCATAGGCGTCATTTGGCTGAAAATCAGAACTCTGGAATCTCGCTCTTCAAGCTTGGGGAGTAATTTGTCCAGCAGGACCATCTTCTCACTGCTCTCTACCAAATGCTCTCCTGTAGTTGTGCAGCAAGTCGCAATGGATCAATTCAAACAGAGATTATCTGGTAACAAAACAGGTGAAAATATCCACCCAGTGTTAGTGAAAGGCCAAAATCTTCAATATTGAGTTCAAGTTTTAGTTCTAATTGAACTGGCAGAGTGGCCTACTAGCAGGTGGCCACAAGGGGCCTGGCACTAGGCGATGCCTCTCCCAAGACCTGAATGCTACTTGCAGTCTTGGCACCATAGTAAATACCTACCCTCGCCGGATGTAGGCACTGTTAGGGGCCACACTTTTAATTCTGAATAGTTTTGGTTACGGCGGTTGTTTCTGCTCAAATGGAGCTTTTCCGAGGTTGAGGCACACAGACACTGTTTTCATGGTTTTGAAGCGTACTTTGCTATTGATTAAGAGCTGTGATTGTGCGGTGTGCAGTGTACCAGGGATGGTTATTTGCGCTTTTCACAGTTGAGCCTTGCATGTGCGATGATGAGCTGTTCCGAATGCAGGTGAATGCGTTCGTTGTGCGCAAGGGTGCGGCCGGCCTGGACACCGTTAAAATTGCGAACAAAATATCACTGCGGTGTGTCCAAAACGCAGACATATACCTGAAGGACGTTCGTGTGCCCGAGGGGGACCGCATCGCCGGCGTCCACTCGTTCAAGGATACGAACCGGGTGTGCTTTCCTGTGGTGAGAAGAATGCCGATGTAAATGCAAGCTGCGGTGTAAATTTTCCAGGTGCATTCGGTGGCTGGCCAGCGGGATACGTGGAAAACATCACCAGCTCTGCCTGCCGGTCCTGCCCATGTGTGACATGTATTACAACGTTTTTTACAATCGAATTGCTGTCCGCCGCAAAGCATGTGCGTTGTGCATTGCACAGTGAATCTTTGTACTGAGTTGTACTTCCGTGGTCGGCCTCTCTACATGCCATTTTTGATGAAATGCCCCCCCTGTGATTTCGTAATAAATATGTCCCAGGCACGTTTCCAGTTTTCCCCCGCCCAAAGAGGGAACGTTTGACTTGAAGTTGATTCAAGAAACTAGTTTGGCTTTCATTCGGGGCAATAGGTTAATTTGAACTGCAGGTCGCGTTAGTTTGTCACACATGGTGAATCCGTCCAGTGTGCGCAGGTGCTCGCGATAAGCCGCATTATGGTCGCCTGGCAGCCGGTCGGCATCGCGGCAGGTGTGTTTGACATGTGCGTGCGGTACACGCAGCAGCGCACGCAGTTCAATCGACCACTGTCGTCGTTCCAGCTGCAACAGGAGCGCCTGGCGCGCATGGGCGGAAGCATCCAGGCCATGTGGCTGCTCGCGTGGCGCCTGTCGACACTCCACGAGGCCGGCAAGATGACTCACGAGCAGGCAAGCCTCGTGAAGGCGCAGACCACCCTTCGAGCCAGGGAGGTTTGCGCTCTCGGCCGCGAGTGCCTCGGCGGCAACGGGATACTCACTGACTGGCTTTGCGCCAAGGCGTTTTGCGACCTAGAGGCAATCTACACTTACGAGGGCACGTACGACATTAATACCCTCGTCGCCGCCCGCGGCATCACCGGGATCTCGGCCATCAAAGCCAGGTAGCACTCGCTTGGTGGAACGTGAGTCGCTAATTCGTCGTGCGTTTTGACCTAGATTTTAACAACCTAGATTTTAATATGTAACGCCTCTACCTCGGAAATCAACCCTTACACTTGAAAATATTGTAAAAAAGAACATCGCGGTCTGAAATACGCTCGACATGAGCTTCGATTAATGTTGTACGTGGAAAGAATTGTATGTAAAATGCTAGGGCCCCGCGGCGGGTTATTCTACTTGCTACTCGGATCCTCATATGAGCTGGAGCCCAGCTCGTCGTCCTCACTATCACCTGTGGTCTCGTTGTCGTCCCGCGGTGCGCGTGCGCGGCTACTGGAATGCGTGCACGTGTCGGCGAGGCTCGACTCGCCCGAAGATCGATCGGTATCGGGCTCGTCGATCCTTCCACCTTCGCCGGGCGGGTCTGCGACGTAGGACGGGGGTTGCGGCAGTTCTATTGGCCGCATGGAAGGTTCTTGCAGCTTCTTGGCTGCAAGCTTGTGCATGTTGTGCATCAGGTCGGGCACGCCGACCATTATGGATTTGACCCGCGGCGAAATGCCGTCCACGCAGTTGGGAAACGCGGAGTCTGGTTGCTCGACGATCTGCAGCGCGTGTGACTCAGTGAGGGTTCGAATTTGTCTACGACAGTCAAATTGGTTGACTGCTCAGCGCCATTCAACATAGTTGGGAAGCCTGTTGGATTAGTTTACACATGACAATAGAATGGCTTTTGCCTGGATCCGTCCTTTGCATCAGTACGTTGTTCTAGCATACACCCTATGAGGCGACTCGGTGGTGTAATGTTGAAACAACTTGCTTCGAACTTCCATTTTACGGCACTCGTTTCAAATTTGTCTCTGGGAGCCGCATCTGTTACCCAAGGGTGCTGGATTATTATGGATTTTGAAACTCTCATTGTGGGTGCAATTGAAGTCGCGGTTTCCGCCTTGTGGAACCCATTGTAGCACTGTGGCTATCGAAGACTGCAAAGCCTGAATCTCAAGAACAGTTGCCTGCGACTTGTGAACTCAAACTGAAATGTAGTTGGGTTTTACACCACCATTGCTTGTACAGTGGTGACATGCAGCGTAACAGAGCTGCCGTTTTTGGACAAATCGCACACAGGGTGAATACATAACATACAGTGGCCAACTGCTAAACCTCTCAATCAGTGAATCCATGTTAGTTTGCAGCTGCACTGCACTAATAGCATGCCATACTACATTCAAGGCAGGGCACATGCTGGGAAATACTCAGACAGGCATTCTTGGCTGCATCTGGACTAGACACCGTCTTACCTCTCAGTTTAAGACAATAAAAATTGAGCTGTGAGTGTGTTATCTACCATGTAAATGCAGTGAGGTGCCATCCTGACAGGAGAGCCCTCCAGGGAAAAAAAGCAGTAGTGACAGAGAAACAGAGACCGAACCTTGAGCTTGTGGATGTCCCACACCCTGGTGTACCCATTAGCCATCAGCGCCACCAGTTTCCCACCTGGGCATGCCTTCATGAGCGAAATTGGCGCCATCATGGCCAGAGGTGGCACCATGCGGCGCCCTGTGTCTGACAGCAGCAGCAGTGTTCCGTCCGCCAACGCCAGAGCCACCCACCCCTTCATCCCTGCAGGCACAAGATACAGTGCAGTGCACGGATGTCACTGAAAACGGCTTCACTGTTGCCACACGTAATTCGAGCAGCGTGTATAACTTTGATTGAAACAGTTTCTGGAAATCGCCGCCGATTCCGATTTAGTAGCAGTGGACTGCCCCGCCCCTCACCACGGTACACCCAGACCACCTTATCATGAACACAGTGAGATTCACAAAAGAACAAAGAAACTTTCAATTCTCACTTCAATTCACCAGTAAATGTACCTCAGGCAAAAACCTGTATGAGCGTGCTTCGATAAGAACAAAGACTTTTGTCATTCCCCCAACTTTCAACAGATCTGCGTGGATGTCGCACGACATGAAGCGAGAGTGAATATGAAAGCCAGATTAATTATACATGTAGCATCAGTCCGACGCCTTGTGTTGCAGTTGTTAACGGCGAACTTTGCACATTCAGCCCATTCTGGTTGAAAAGCGCTGTAATCTTTCCGCGTATCAAAATTAAGGCTTGCACAACATAGAAAGTGGCACGATTGCTCATATGACAAATGTCGAGAAGCGATTCATAGAAGCACTTTGAGGTCAGTCTCAACTGTTTTGAGCTGCTCGACTCTGAACACGTTCACAAGGCTGACAGTTATTTGAACTGAGTGTAAAAGAGCATTCATTCCTCTACATGAACTCAACTTGTGCTAGCATTTTTTCGGTGGCACAAACATCAAGTGATGACGAGGTTCAACTACAGCACCTCAGGCAATGCTGATTCCTTTGTATCTTATTACTTCGGCTGATTGGCCGGGGTTAGGGAAACCACAGATGTTCGGTTTACCCCTGTTTTTTGGCACAGGTGCCCAAAAACTGCGCACTCAATCATACACAATCCACAGCGATTGATACAATCTCCTAACTGTAGTGACAGTGATCTCATGCTTTATACTGCGCGGAAACCTGCGTGGGAGGGCAGTCACAAGGTGCACAATCAGGGTAGTTGTGTTTGGCAAGCCTTTCCAACCCTACGCGCACTTCTACAAGCCTTCCCCACGAAGCCAACCACAAACGCTTGCCATAATCAAGTACACAACGTTAGAATTATGCATGCTTGTTGAAGCAGGTCACTGCCCAAGTAAATGAGCCCTATCATGGAGACCACAGGGAGAGATGTTATCGATAAACTCTACAAATGAAAATCGTTCCTCTGCCAGTTTTATGATGCTAGACAGGGCTCTACGACTCAGTCCTTCAAGTTTCAACGTGCTCAGAAAGTCATGTCTGACGGCGTGCGGTTGAAAATCGGCGGACCTAGAGGGACTCTGAGCGGAAATCCGTGTATAGTGCCACTTCAGAGCCTTAAGAAGGAGAAAATCAGACTTCTGCCTGATGGCCTTCGGAGCTGGTTGTCTATTCCTGTGGGAGCCTGTTCTCTCGTTGCTAGTGGCTCTAGGTCACAAAATTGTCGCCTACAAACCGTAGGAAGTCTTGATCGGTCTTTGTACAGCTTATTTACGATGAACCTGCTGAGAATAATGTTGTTCCCCGGAAACTGGCCAGGGAGCAGGTTTCACTGATGTCAAAGAAAGTCAAATACATTCATCTCTTTGCCGGCTGTGTGCTGTGAACCCAAACAAATGCACGTTGTTCCAATGGTACTACTGCTTTGCACCTCAAGCACGAGGTATACTCGGCACATTCGAGATCACCAGAAAATTAATTGGAGAATTGTACCTCGTGCATACAGCGGCACCCTAAATGAGCCTTTAATCATTTGCGTTACAGTTTCAAGACGATCCCCTTTTGCATGTTGAACCACACAGAATTCGAAGGCCGTTTGGTACAACAGGGAGCTACAAACAGCGTAGATGGCGATAGCCAAGTGTGATACTCGAGTTTTTGAGTATCTCACCTCTCGCCACACCTCTGTCTCCACACTAAAAAGCAACACGTGTTTGCTAACTACTGTGGCTTGCAATTTGCAAAGGCCATTGCTACACACACAAGCGGTTTGGTGAATTAAATGCATATCTCAGGGCTGGTTACCATTGCTCTGAATTAAATGGAACGATATGCCAACTGTCGGGAATACTGACAGGCACTATTAGCATTAAGAATCTGCCAGTGCTCCCAACAGCATCTGGTCAAGCTCAAATAGTCTGTTTACAAGCCTGGGAATTGCCAAATCTACAGCACTCAAACTGCTGAGGGAGGTGTGTTGGGGCTGCTGTTCACAGTCAGCTGGCTGGCACACCTTCTACGATGGTGACAGGGCTGTGGCAGCAAGTCTCCCACTTCTGTTGCCCGGACACAGTGCAGGCGATGGTAGCGACTGCACTATGGCCGTGGGGGACTGCGCCGTTGCCAGACCTGTGGTGATTAGTAACAGTGATGGTTCTAGTTGGGCCGACATGTGGCCGGGGGGGTGGCTGAGATGAAGCGTGGCCCGACGGGAACTCCAACGGAGACCTGACATCACTCAGAGGGATTTCGAGCGTCATTTCCTGCACAATAGGGTGAAGATACATAAAGGAAACTCTGTGGTTGGGACAAGTCGCTTGGGTGCATACTGGTTTGGCTGCGGGCAGGGGGACGAGAGGGCCTGCTGGAGATGGCCCTGAGGTCTTTGTCTTAGTGGGCTTCTCCTTGGTTGCGACGGCAGTAGACTTGGGGGAGGCGGTCTTTGGGGGCGGGGCTGAAGACCTTGGTGCGGGGGGTGGCATGTCTTTGGTGAACCGGGCTCGTTTGGCTGGGGCATTCTTCTCGGCATCTGCCTCAGGGTTAGTTCTGCGGCGGGTTCCTGCAGGGCCAGACTCGAGCATCTACCAGTGTCTGTGCTGCCAAGCACCTCAACATCACAGGATGTTTATCTTTATGAAGAATTATTTAAGGTATGAGATGTGTAATTGCACAAGAACTAACTATCAACCAGAGGTGGCTTGACTTGAACATCAAGCCAAAGAGCAGCATGGAGATAAAGTCACAGCTGGAGCTTGAATGCAGTGGTGAGACAGGTATTACTGATGACGGCTGTGTGTTGTCATTAAGTAGCCATCAAGCCTAGGTGATACAGAGGAAACTGTCTGATGAGATTGTAGTAGGAGTGGAGGCAAGTGAGTACCCGCGGCAACACAGGAGGCGATGGAGCCACTGACTGCTTCTCCAGTGGGGTCCAGGCGATCTTTAAGGCTGGGTTTGGCCGAAGTGTCGGGGGGATCGTCGGGGGGGGAGTCCTGGGGGACGGCGGACGCCGGGAGGTGGGTGGTGGGGCCCGGGGGGACAGCGGGGGACTCCGGCTGTGCGGCAGACGTCCGCCGTTTTGCCCTTATCGACACAGGGGGGTCAGCCCCAGCGGCAGGGTCTTTCACCGGAGCCTGGGCCACCCTGTTGACAGGAGCAGCTCCAGGCGCTGGCTTGTTTGAAGTGACTGCCAGCGACGGCCCTGCGGTCCCTGCCAACATATACAATCTACTCTGGCTAGTCCGAACCTTTGGAATCCGAAAATCTAACGTTCCGAAGCATCGCTGCTTGTGTGCAGTGCTAACAAAGACAGCACATGTAAATATAACCTTCATCATCTCGAGTCTTGAACATCCGAAGTATTACTATCTCCAACTCCTTTCTATGAGGGCCACAAAGGCCGAGACGCAACTGGCATGTATACAAGCGAAGTCTTGATATATCTAGAGCTGCTGTTGAGCACTAACAAGCCGGACGTTGCTACTTGTGCGTGAGTGTGGACTGTTATTGATGAAGCACTGAAATGGGTCCCCAACGTCAGCATGAAGAGCTCAGTACGGGCACGAAAGTTTGGTCAGCCAAAAAAAAGTCTGGAGGTTTGAAAAATCAGGACTGTGGACAAGCACTGCGGAAAGAGTACTCTGAGAGAAATCCAACTGCTAACAGATCAAGAAACTATCGGCACAGTTACAGGTGTCTACAGTGAGGCTGGTGACAATTCATGCGAGTTCTGAGGTCACTGATGAACCCATGGAGGCCTTCCAGCGCAAACGCCGAGATTTTCGCAGAATGTTGGCGACATGTATTTCACTGTGAGAAAGGCAAGGCATGGACTCCAGAAACAAGGTAGAATGAGCGCTACTTCATTGCACACTGCTAGCATTTAAAATATTGTAACTCGAAGCTGGTTTATAATAGTATGTAATCAGGTCTTCAGGGCAGTTTGGGCTCAACTTTACTTGCATCGTTCTAGGTGTGTTCGAATCCTTCAAATTTGCATTCAGGCGAGCGGTTGGGGCTGTGGAGTCGGGGTTGTTCGTGCAGCAGTACCTGTGGCAGTCCGTGCATCATCTAGTGACCCTGACCGGTCGGGGTTGGGCACGTCCGGCCAGTCCTGTGAAGGGGAGTCCGGGATTACTTCTGGGAGGACGCTGGACGGCGCTGAGGTCCCCCCTTTGCTCCCCCAGACCTTGGTGGCCATGCCTGGCACAGGATGGTCCCACCGCAGAGTTTCAGCGTACTCCGGCAGAGCCGAATTCTGGTGCACCATGTCACCATACATTTCTTGCAGCAGCTCCTGAGTCTGCAGGACACACACTCACTGATTGATGCTGCTCTGCGCACGCCAGAGGCAAGCAGAAAGCCATGCCAGGGTTGACACAGACACAAACAGTATTTTCACATGCACAGTGGGGATATGTGGCCCACCTCAGCTTCACTGATCGGGGCGCCGATCTCCTCCTCTGTGAATCGAACAGACAGTGCAGTGCCATCCAGTGACACTGCGACGAACGCTGAGCCGTCCCTGGTCCAGGAGATATCTGAAACAGAGGCGTAGAAACTGCGTCGCAGTACAAAGATCGGCTTCGCCTCCCCCTGTGCCCACACACTCAGGCTTCTGTCCTGGCTGCCTGCTGCAACGTACTGCTGCACGTACACCCAGCTGTGGCGAACCCATCACAAGTACTAGACAATCGAGGGCAGGTCATACGCATATACATGGTGGAGTGGTCACCAGGTGCCATGTGCGCGGTAGAGTTTGACAAGGGTTAGACGCAGGGAGCGTACCCGAGCTACTTCACTCTTGTTCAGCTTGAAGATCCTCGGCGCGTACCTCGCAGCCACAACGGTCCCCTCATGGCCAACACAGTGCGTATCACACTTCCAGCTCTGCCGCTCACTCAGCATGAACGTACTCAAGTCACCCTCTGTAGCGTTCACGATCGCCAGCTGGTCCCCCAGGGACGAGAACGCCAGCCTGCAGCACAGGTATCTATCTTACGGTATCTGGGATGATAGTGCAGAATCATCCTTGCCATTCATTCATGAAGCAAGTTACCAGGCTTGGCTAGAGCAATGGAGAAGTACAATCCATGCTAGCTCATCCGATTGCAAGTCAGGTATGTGCAGCCTGCTACAAAAATCCGCCCCGTAAGCCAGTCCCTTCTTGTCACTGCTCTTTAATCCAGTTGGAAAGCACAGGCAAGAAACACCACTTTGCGACAGTGCCCCAAGAGCGTGTAGGCCCGGAAATTCAAAGGGAGCATCACAAGGTGCGTAAACAGCGTGGTGCTGTAGAGCTTAGTTTGGCCTCGGCGAAGAAATCATCTGAATGAAAGTATCTGGGTGGCCTGCTGACCGGGAGCCCATCAAAGCTGCTGGAAAGCCAACAATTGACGCGGGGATTAACACTTTGGAGCAGGTGTATGAATTGTGTGTTGAAAATTAAGACAAAGTTTACAGAGTGTAAACCTACTGCAGAATCCTCCGCTTGAAAAGGTAGTTTGAGTATAGTTGACGCAGTACAAGGACAGCGCCTTCCAACCATCTGATCAAGAGCAAGCTAACCAGGTCATATTCACCCTAGCTGGACAAGTTCCAGACACTTTCAATGACTCAGATGGTTGGTTTTCGGGCTGTAAAAAGAGAGAGCTTGAATGGAGACAGAAAGAGAATTAAAGATCTAAGAAAACGAACAGAAATAACAATGATGTTGCCAAGTGCACCACCACTGCGCCGCAAGCAGTAAATCAAGCTCAGCACTTCAAGTCAATAGCACACTTGACACAAATGGCAGAGATAACAGATGAGCAGAACGCGAGGCCATGTTGCATGTCACAATACATCCTGAACTCAAGCACTTTCGCCGAGCCTACTTGAATAATCGAATGTTCTTGTGACATTTTTCAGTTCTTTCTGCTGGTCAAGCCTGCCCAAAACGTCAGGGCACGGGAGGCCGGCTGTATCCAGCGTAGTCTGTGAGCATTTGGAACACAAAAGACAAAAGGCTCTGGAACAGATGTGACTCCGACACCCACTGTGGTGATTGAAAGCTGTTAACACACAGGGCACACAAACAGCGTTGCAGTGTATCCACTAATTCGGCACGCCCCTGCCCCACAATTCAAGTCAATAAAACGAACAGCTCCACCATTGAAACAAGGACTTTCCTGGACTCAGCGTTTCTACCAACTACCATGGACGCGTGAGAAACCAGGTGTCCTGTCCGCGTGGCAGGCAAGGCATTGAATTCTTTGGGGCTCTCTAAATCGTTTGTCTGTCAAACAACACAAACAGTGTGATAGTTACGTCAACACTGGACGCAGTAGAATTGCTGTCTAGATTAAGCAGTCGAATGCTATAATTAAGGGGCTGTATCAACCACAGATTGCAGATGGCAACCCCAACATAGTTGCTGTGTCCCAAAGTGGATAAAAATCAAACTTTGTTGCGCCTATCAAGCCATATTTACCCAACTTCTCCTGCCCTCATTGGACTCATTTTGGAGAACTGTGGATACGCTGCAGTGGGCTGCAGCTCTCTATCAGTAGCGCACCATATATAGACTTCTTACTCTTGGAAAAAAACCACTCCATCTTCATGAATCTAGGCAAATGGTGAACAAAAACATAAGGAATGATGAAACCCAATGGAATGAAGCCAATAATGTCTGCTTTAGGCTGATAGGGGTGTGATTGGCCAGGTGGATTATCTAAATGTACATATAGCATTAAAGGGCGATTCACTGAGATTGAGCTTGTATACCCTTGCACTGTACAGCTGCGTGGAACCACTTATATTCATTTGAGTACACGAGTACTTTCAGAAGAAAGTTAGGTACTTTAATATTAACTGTAGCGGCTTCATTATGAATTTCACTCTTTGACAAAATGCAGTGAAGAAATTAGACCTTTCCCACGGGCGAAATAAGGGATACGAGCATTATGAAAGTATGGTACGCAGCTCGTAACAATTTTAGACTGCCAAGTTAAAAAGGATTGTTCAAATCAGGCGATAAGCGCTGTGGTAAGTTATAGCGAAATGGGGAGGAAGTGCAAACCTACAAAAAAGTGTTCTCATGGACATACTGCCTAAGTTCTTGCGTATCCTGGTGACGCATTTCCAGTTTGCTGTGGACCAAATTCTCACACTCAAGTCTTCCGCCATTGTCGCGACGTA
>JAULKQ010014896.1:0-11056 GCA_032356285.1 Smithsoniella earleae | reverse complement strand
TAGATCCATGGGATTTACCGCAGTTACTTGGGTAAACGTGCAGGACAACTGGATTCACGCTGATCTGCACCCTGGTAACATTATCGTACTTGAGAACACGTGTCATGGGATGATTCACAGAATTCAGCGGTACATGACGGCCTTACTGCCTGATTTTGCACACAAGCGATGGTTGTGCGGGCACACCGTGACCCTCGCTATTGTAGATCCGGGAATGACAGTATCGCTGAGCAAGCCTCATTTCGATGCTCTGCTGCAGCTGTACAGTGGCATCGCATCCTGTGACGGTGCAGTAGTTGCGACCTCCATGACCCATCTTCGCTACCGAGACTCGAGCGTTCGGCAAGTTGATATTGATTCATTCTCCAGGGATGTTGAGAACGTATTCGCCAACGTTGATAGAGATGTTTTTCGGACTCGCACACAGGAGGTGGTTGCGGAGGTTTTGGAAGCCATGCGTCGGCATCGTATCACCATGGACGCTGCACCTTCCACGGTGCTTCTCACCACTCTCGCACTCGAAGGTGCACCTCCATCATTTGTGCGTGCTGCTTGACAGTTCTGCCGTTTAGGATTCATTTGATGTTCCCAGATCGAGCCTGGCATGCAAATACTGTTTATCTGTCACTGCTGAACCGCTGTCTAGTGAATTGATTGTTTACTTTTGTTTACTTTTGTTGCTAACAAGTGGCATTCATCGAAAATGACTATGGTAAACGGTACACATACTGTAAAAAAGCCTCCATCCACAAGTTAAATCGATTAGCTCTGTTTGCTCATGTTGCAGTGTGAGTTCACCCTTGCCTTGCCTGTTTTTATTCGTTGTGCAGAATGATGGTCAGGCAGTGGATATTTTACCCAATTTCTCCTCATCCATGCATAACATAATGCCAGCTTTTCATCATAGTTTTGGACAAGATCAACTGCGCCGACCTAACAGATTTATGTCTAGTCACAAGTCGCTGTTACAAGTCGCTCTATGGTGCAGGGTGGGCGACAAAGCTGGATCCAGATATTCGGATTATGGAGAGTATTGAAGCTCTCATAGACAGGGGGTCCAGCAGCACGGCGTTTCAAGATATGCTGCTTGTTGGATAGTGCTTGCCAACTCAATCCTTGACCTTGATGATACCCTTTTAGTCTGATGTGTAAAACCAAAAGCTATCAGTCCTTGCTAGATTTTGAACTGCATTTTCACTGTTTCAATCTTTGTGCATACGTTTTGGTAAGTGCACGCATGCAATCAGTCTGTTTCAAACAACTTTTAGTCCCTAGATGGGCAGAAACAGGGACTTCTTTTCTGTGGTTCTCTCAAACTCTAGGACGTTTGTTCAGGAATGTTTATCCAGCCCTTGCACACCTATGATTTGCCACGGTTGACAACTCTGACACAGCATGGACGTATTTAGGTTCCATATGCGTCACCATGTTTTTCGTGACAAGCGTACACTAAAAAAGCACGACCTGAACGTTGTGACTGAATTCCCGATAACTCAGTGACGCATACGCGCATAACACCTTACGCATGAACTGCATGAGTGTGCATGGCGTAACTGTGCGTATGTGGGTCAACCGAGAACAGGGTATTTCGCTAAAATACCCAACTTCCAGATTCATTTGATCGAGTTGTCTTGTACTGGGGTAAATCTTGTACACTTTGTGCTACTTCATCTTCCGTAGATCCTCGTACACGTTAAATCGAGCTGCTGTGAGCTGTAGTAGATTATTTGATAGATCCAAACAATAGCTAAGATAATCGTGTAACAATGTACTGAAGGTTGGTTACTGACACTCTAAGATTTAAAGTGTAACGGACATTCGGTGTATTCCAACGAGTTTCCTGCTTAGGGGGTCAGTTCGCTCTGGACCAGGACATGGCCATATCGCGCAGATGACACCTCGCCAGATTCCCTAGTTACTATGCTGGTCATACTGACCTGGATTAAACATTTGATTTTTTAATCACATATTGTGCCAAGAGCACCATTGGTATGCTCGTGGTGATTGTGCGAGAGACAGCGCATGAAAATAATCATGAGCTTACAAAGTCTGTTCAATTAAGTAGGTCAAATGGTGATAAATTTTGAAGAGAAAGTTTGCCTTGTTACTCCTCCATGTACTGAGATGGAAGGGAATCATGCGAGCTTGCTGATGAGATCATGAAGAACTCACAGATTACAATAGTCACACTGCAGACAACTTGTCATGCCTACATGTGTACCTTGCATCCTTAGCCACACATCCGTTTTTGGAACACGACAATACAAGTTTCGATACTGAATTTAAACAACTCCCCAGCATGGTGTTTGTGTCCTTCAGCATATCTCAAGCTCACACTTTGCCCGTCGGATTGTGAACTATGTCAATGAGTGTCCCTGCTCACTGTTGAATGTAAACTTAATCTCGGGTTCTGAATAAGCCTTCTTCACCATTCCCATTGTCTTCTCCTTCTGTTGACACATAGGAATAATCTGCTTTTTAGCTGGCCATACACCTACGTGACACACAGTGGATGCTCGAATAGGAAATTTAAATTTGTAGCATGATCATGTTGTTCTAGGTGTTTTGATGGTTAGTTTTGTTCGCTACTTGAAATTTTTTGCTCTGTTCTCCTTCAGCATCAAGTCAATCATCTGAACAGATCTCCAGCATAATCACGTAGATGGACCAGGTGGAATTTGATGTCACTCAAATAGTTTGCAGTCAGAAAGGGAAAATTGCTTCTGGTTCAATCACGTGTTGCTCCCCGGGAAGAATCTGGATGAGCATGTGCCCACTGGAAGAGGCGAAGTGATTACAATAAGACTGCTCCACAGCCATTTTATACAGTGCTGAAGCTACCAGCTTTACCCGGAGGTGCAGGGAATTCGTATGACGAGTATGCACTTCAAGGCGTTATCGATAATGTCGGGGATATCGAGTCGTATGCCTGGCTGCAAAGCCGTGATATAAACAAGCTGCTACAACTGTGTTGGAAATCATGGATAAAAGAGAAGGGCTTCTGGAGTATACTTAAACTAAATTCCCGTGTCAAGATGGATCTAGGCACAACGAGACAAATGACACTTCGGTAGGCGAGAAAAACCTACCTAACTCAGATCCTGAGCGTCGAGAGGCTATGCGCGATAATAATATTCATAGTGTACTGCATGAATTCTGTGGCACAACTGAGTTCCAACGTCTCTGTGGAAGGACTGTGGAAGGGCAGGTGCATTAGTTTCAAACGCTCCCAGCTTGCACAAGCGGATCAACTTATGTCTAGCTGAGCTCCGAGCCATTTTGCGGGCCTAGAAAAATCCATCCAGACTAAGGGACGACAAGAAGTGCGTCTTCGAGAACTGGCAAGTCTGATGTAACTCTTCTTATCTTGAAGAAGCAGTGAACCTGATGTTGGTTGGATTTATCACTGTCTCGTAGACAATTGCGGCTCGAATAACATTCGTGAGAGACATCTCTTGCCCAACTTCATAGATTCCCATCTCGAAGGGACTGCGAAGAATTTCAGTGCACACTAGGTGCAATCGGTGATGTCAAGCCAGCCGTTTGAAGCCGCCAAGCACACACGAGTTCGAATCAGTCCGTAACAATTACCTACTGTATCACGCAACAGCAACAAATTATAAACACTGAAGTGTGGTCAGTGGATAGAAGCTCAAAATTGAGCATCTAACAAGGGGAATTATCCGGCTGTCGCGCGAACTACTGTAGATTTCATATCATTGTAACTTTTCAACCAGAATCACTAGCCGCCTGCAGTGATGTGTGCGTGTGCTTCTGTTTCTATCAATCTTATTTCAACACGGAGCTGATGTATCAATCACGCTTCTCTACCGTTTTCTCTTATGATGCGGGTGTACCTGTTCAATTCCATCGCTGCGCGCTGTAGACGTCACACACTCATGCACTCAAGGCACAAGACGCATCGATGCATTTCCGGTTTTCGCTTGAGAAAGACTTCACATGAAGAAACAGCAGCAATTGATGCCTAGATGAATCGACAAAGGAAAGAAATTTACCTCAGTCGGGATAGGTGATTCTACCGTGTGGTCTGCTCGCCAGGCGCTCCATGCAGCTGCGAACAGCAGTATCAGACACTACATTGTCACAAGGCTGACAGCGAATAGGCTATCATCCGAGGACAACCACTCTACCACACTAAATCATAATTATATTCATACTTCTGCCAGCTCACGCCACTTTGTTTACGCCAACTTGATGCGATCCTTAGTCAAGTGCGGGCGCCTTTTCGCTGCGAATCAAATGACAATAGCTCGAGGCTAAGACATCCATACTACTAACGTCTTGGAGCGTGCACGATGGATTCAGCTCAGACCTTTGATTATCATCTCAAAATTCACCAGCTACGCCCATGGCCGCTGAATGTTGGCAGCGCAAGCACTACCCCACAATTCATTGCGATTGGTTGGCAGCGTGGTAAGCAAACAGGGAGCATTAATGCGGTTAAGGCGAAAGTAACTGCAAAAGGATACGGTGTTTATATGTTTGATGAGGACCTCAAGTTATCGGCAAAGTTGCGCAAGGTGTGCCAACGTTTTACACTCAAATAGACCAATTTTTCAGGATAAGTTGTTTAAATTAGCCGATGATATTTTGTGCTTGTATTTTAGCCCGTGTCTCGCAGTTCTGTCTTGGTATCTACATCAACGTTCATCTTGCTTAGAAATCACGAGCCAACAACTTCCAGCGTGACTTGTTTTATCCGATTCGAGCACTTTAAATCTTATCAAGAAGTTTGGTTACAATACATTTTCAAGTCCAGGGCATTTGGCTCGTGCTATGAAAAGTTTCGCTTTGTCAACTTTGTAGCGCATAGAGCGCATTCCACGTTTGTATTCAAAGGCACATGCTGAAACTTGCCTCATTCATCGATCATCTAATCAGCCAACTCATATCACTATTCTTCTTATGCTTTCCACGTCTCTGATGGCATGTCTTCTTCAATACCTCGCCGCAAAAGCAGATGCAGTATTACTTTGACCTGAATTGTTGCAAAATCTGCTGAAATTTGTGTAGAATTCGTCATCCGGATCTGCGAACTTTGAGAAAAAGTTTCTACAGCTAGCAGCTATCAGCGTCCATCGGGGAAATACGGAAGACCATCCCCTGGCTAGCCTTGGAACTGTAGTCATCAACTTAGCAGATTTCACAGATGTAAAACGGGGTCCAAAGAAGCTCGCTTTTCGCGTGTCTGTTGGGAAGGACATCACGGGAGCTCTGGCCAAGATAGGCAAGTCTGAGGCACCCTCATTAATTGTGACCATTCAGTAAGTGCTCGTTGACTCAAATCTGCCGAAATTCGCTGTTCATGTTATAGCAGTGTTTCTCATGCTTATAGTAGTGCAGATCTGTGAAGAAAGGTCCCGCAAGAGCCCTGGAGCCAGATGCATCCTTCAGCTCCCGTGGTTCTCGTATCACTGGGGATATTTCAACGTTTTTCAGCAAAGACAAGGCACACGTACACGAAGCCACTTCGCACGACGGGGAGGAGCCGCAACTCCCGCCTAGTGTTAACGTTGGAAGGCCAGCCCATCCGCAAGAATCCTCAGATCACGCCAGCACGCCGGGGCTACCACAGTCTGATCTCCGAGCGACGCCTATCAACAACATGACCCGCTTCGACTCTGAAGGGTACGAAATCGAGTCTTCGGAGGATGCACGGCCAGGTATCCAGCGGCGTAGGTCGCTCAACCGGAACACAAATTCTTCCATGAAACGGGAAGATACCCCACCAAACGTTGATAAGATACGAAATTCAATGCATCTGATGGAAGATATCAATTCTCGGAAGAATCGAATGAATGCGATCAGAGGCGAGAAGGTTGAACCCTCGCCAGCCTTAGGTGGAGATGCACTGGCACAGCCCGAGTCCCGCAATTTTGAACCAGGTATTCCAAAGATGCCGATGAAAAGCATCGGCGCCACTTCAGCGGATGAAAGAAATCCCGCAGATGCAGAAGAACAGCGACGGGCTACAGGAAAAACTACTTTCATTAGAGACTGGTTGGGGAGCGCGGAGCCAGCACCTGGCGAAGGCCCAAGCATCCGTTTCGTCCCGGACAGCCCACCAGCAAAACGTAAACCTAAACATCGTAGCAGCCTTTCTACAACTCACGAAGAGAATGCTGCTGCAGCTCTCAACGGCAACGGTCACGGGGGTAGCGCCGGTGATCCTGTACGTGAGCACTTGGTCAACAGCTTGAGCACGCAGCGGCGCACAAACGACTTGAGACTCATACTTGACCAAGACAGAATCAACAAGGAGAGCGAGAGCTTCGCCAACGGTGCAGAGGAGCCGGAAACTGTCCCCACTGCGGAAACTGGTTCCCGTGCTGTCTCAGCAGATGGAGGGCTGAACGGGCAAGACAGCGCAGCAGGAGAGAAAAAATCGCGGGCCCCTTGGCGCCGGAGGCGAACGGGCAGCATGGTTGACATGATCCCTGAAACGCACCCCTCCTTGCCGGGAGAGATACCCGCAGTTGACCTTGGAGCATCTATGATGGGCGGTGAGGATGTAGACCTAGACGTTGTGGCTGAGCAGCAAGATGCTGCAGCTGTTTGGGTTGAAGAAGAGCGCATTGCTGTTGAGACGAGACGCGAGGAAGCTATTAAAGAACAGGAGGAGAAACTCATCAATACAGAGGCCCAGGTGGGTTTTTTGCTGGAGCATTAGATTTATTCTGGATCATTGCACACCAGTACAGTAACCGTTTTGAGTGTCACCTTAGGCTCAGTCATGTCGATTTTAGTTGATATTTCAAGGACGATGTCTTTCATATTAGCTCTATAGGGGTAGCTGGGCCTTGACCAGCTTATGGTCTTGTGAGTGTAGGTCCAGGAGGCAGAGATCAAACTTCAGCAGGCTGAGCAGCGTGTGCTTGAGGCTGAAAGGAAGGCAGCGGAAGCAGAACAGCTGCTTAAGCTAGCAGAAGATCGTGTGCAGCAAGCAGATGCAGCAGTCGCAGAGAGTGAGCAGCGTGTGCAAGAGGCAGATGCGAGGGTTCAAGAGAGCGACGAGCGTGCCAAGAAGGCCGAGTTGGCTGCAAGGGATTCCGAGAACCTCGCAGCAGCTGCTGCTAAACGTGTGGAATTGCTGAAGAATGAAGCAGAAAGCACGGAGAGACAGGCTGGCGCACAGCTGATGGAGCTGCGCGAGAAGATTGAGAATGAGAAGCAGAAGCTAGCCACCGCTACCCAAGAGACTGCAAGGGCGGTGACCCACTTTGATGACTCCAGGCGTGATGCTCTTGCCATCAGCTCGGGGTCTGTGGCTGATTCAATGCTTGATATTGCCCCAAGTGCCAGCCTTGTCCTCTCTGGTCCGCTACCTGATCCTAAGCCCAGGGACATTGCACCTCGCAAAACTGGACGGGTATGGGCTGCTTTCCCCCGCTTCTCGTCCTTCTATTTGCTCGTACTGGTGCCCTGAGGTGCAGAACAGTCTGCTTATAGTGGAGTTCTTGCAGGAGCTCAAGTGGAGGCGTGCATCTCAAACTGCTTCTGCACTTACCGTTACCAAGGATCCAGCCACTGCAGAGTCAGACCTGTCCAGGATTGATGTTCTGGAGCAAGAGCTACGGAATCTGGGCATTCTTGAAACTGCTGTACACAGCTGCAACTGCTTCCAACACCCAGAGGGTATGCCCAGCGTGCTCTCTTGTTGTTCCGAACAATTTCGAGCTGTAAATATCGTACCCAACATCAAGTTTTCAGTATTGGAGAGGCTAACAGATGTGGCGATACCCCTTGTGCATTGCCAATTTCCTTCTAGTTCCCGGCATTCCTGGCTCAGAATTTGTTCTTTGTTGATCAAGCAGCTGGAGCTTAGTGAATAATGCTAGGCTTGTCGTGCTTCTGGACAGTCCATTTATGGGTCACTTTTGTATTTCGGTCAGTAGGTGATTTGTTGGAAGCTTGAAGTTGGTTGCTTCAGATCCAGTTGAGCTGGGTGTGGCGTTTTGAGTCGTATTATTTACTGTGTGGATCTGCAGGCAGCATTCGAAGCAGGAGTCACCTCACTCACACACCTGCACGTCGTCTGTTCCGAGCATTGATATCCCTGCCCATGGAACAGGCTGAAGAGTTTGTCCCAGTGGTGCTGCAAACAATCAGGTACCGCGTCAGCAACCACTGGGCTGAGGACGTACCAGCTGCTGTATTCTGGTGGTCCAATGTCCAGATGTTGCGTCTATTTTTGCACCAGCTGGATCGGGGCGAAGTCATGACGGTTGGCAACTGCTCGTGGCTCCCGAGTGCAATGGGGCCTGGCCTTGACGTACGATTTTGCCTGTTTTAGGTAAGTTATTTGTTACAGAGTAGTTTGAAGGCTGCGAAACTGCGGCTGTGTGCAGGAGCTATCAGAAGAAATCTTTGATTCTGTGGTTTACATGCTCTGGCAGGATGTGATGCTTCCGATGCAGGAGCGTAGCGCCTCTCACAAGTCCAACAATGACAACTCTGAGGAAGATGCCATCATGCAATGGATCGCTTGCCTGGATGTCGCCAATGATCGAGTATCTCGAGCCTCGCTGCGCGTGGAGGGGTTCTCGTCGCTGCTGCTTCCACTGTTGCAAGCAGCTCTACTGGCACGCGTTGATTTCTTATTCTACTCCAACTTGATGAGCGTAGGGTGCGAGGAGCGGCCGAAATCGGCGTTTGATGGGCGTGGTGGGTGGGGGGTGCCACCTCACATGCTCCCATTTACCATGGAAGGTCGTGTGTCGTTCCAGACTGGCATGCAGCTGAAGATGGCCGTCATGCACCTGTCCCAGTGGGCCCATGATCACGACCTCCGTGATAGAGAAGGCGCAATGCTGCATCCATTCACACGGAGCACAGCCGATGCTCTCATGATGAAGAAAGACCTGTTGCTGGATGACGAAACTCGGCTGTCGGTTGCAAGTGCACTTCCGGTGCTCAGTTTGCTTCATTTGCTGAGCCACTTTACAGCTGATGAATTTTCCCCCGATGAAGTGGATGAGTCAGTGCTTGATCACCTCCGGGATGTGGCTTCCGAGGTTCCCGAGCAGCATGGCATGCTTCAGTGCTACATGCCCCCAAGCGTTGAAGAGCTGAACGATTTTGCTGAACGCGAAATCATGGAAACGAAGTCGAGGCGGCGTGGATCCCGCAATCAATCCATGGCCCAAATTAGCGTCCAGATTGGCGACGATTCTGATGCTGAGCTTCAGGAGCTGGTCCAGGACGGCGGCAACCTGACTGGGCGATTCAAGCTGGTGCAAGACCTGTGGAGCGCTGCACATGATCGCCGAGACGAGTGAGCTTTTGAAGGGCAGCGCCCACGCGCTCCTTTTCGTGAAACTACATTTCTTTTTGTATCTGGCCTCCAAACACGTGTGTACTTCACACGAAAATAATTTTCCTGCCGAATGATCGTGGCTCCTTTCGGACGGAACAGAAGCGAGAAGACATGTAGGTGTAAGTACATTCTATTGGTGCACATGCTTATCTTGACTATCCTACAGGTTGAAGTATTTAGAGTGTGGTTTCATACTGATTTTCATGCTATGACTGCAAAGTTGTGACGAGAAGTACAGGTTCCTGCAACTAATGATGTAAGGTTCAGCGTGTCATGCCTTTGAAAATTTTGGGATGCGATTCATGGTCGAAAGCCCATATTCAATGATGTCGCGAGGCTCTTAGCAGCCACTTCATTACTTCTGCTTCAAGATCAATTGGGTTCAAGGGTGTCATGCAATAATCACTGTGTCCTCTGTGTATGGTTGTGTGGATCCAATGCGTCCCCGCACCCTTCTCAGCATCATGCTTTGAACACGTCGTGTTTACAGTTGCGCCGCTAGAATGTCACGCCAAATGTGGTCTGTAATAGGCTGCAACCGAGAAGCAGGTCATTTATAATTGGCTCTTTGGCTCTATCCTTTCACTTCTGACGTCGTCAATTTGAGTAGCACCAAGTAATCCCGAGTATCTACGTCCTCCAGTGTTTTACCGAGGTTCTATGAGCGCAGTACAGTGTGCTTGCTAGGTTCCAAAGTATGTAATGGAGGACATTTTGTGCTAAGGCTCGGTATTTTCTCTTGTAATATGTTGCGTGGTAATCGAGAATCGTTGTACTTGACTCGCAACATTACCCTTCAACGCTTTGGCATGACGAATCCCCCTACTCGTCAGTCTCTGCAAGCGCTGGCACTTGATTTTAATCTGTACTCAGGCTGCATGCAGAGCATCCCTTTCCCCCTTGAAGGGCAAGGCTGTTAGTTGAGTGTTCTTCAAGCTTCATGCCCGCTAGCGACGCCAACATGCAATGTCTGGAAGGGCACAATGACTAGCATCAGCAGTTTCGTGTTGCTGAGGGGGTAGCTGTGACTAAGAGATGTAAGGGATAAGTGACGCAAGGGCTCCAGCCTCTGCAGAGCTTTGTTGGAACTTCACCCGCGGTCTTCCGCGCTCGCTGTTTGAACTCGACAGCTCCTAAAAAATGGTCGAACATAGGCACCAACTATGTTCTGTTAGTGGGACAGTAAGGAAATTGTGCTGAGCAGATACAGAGTTGTGAGTCGCTGCCGAGTTTCTAGATTGTTTGAGCAAGTTTCAACTTCTGCAATACTTGTTGCAATTGGACGGCACACGTTCAGCAGTTCAGAGTAGAGGGGATTCAGATCTGTTATTTAATAAGAAGCACGAGACATCTATTCAATAGGCATCTTTTTAACGCTTCATCTGATAAACTTCCGGGATCAGAATGAATTTGGATCCTGGTGCAAGTGAAACGTACTTGCAGTTGAAACGTCGGTTCTGGGATTTTATTCATGAATACGAACCAGAAAATAAAACAAGATACATCGATAGGTTAGAATCGCTGTTCACTGAAGAGCATCAGCCCGGGAAGAATCTGCGCCTGCTCATAGACGTACATGACCTGCGTCAGTTTGATGACAAAGTACATGGCTCAATTTTGAGAGATCCTTGCGATAGTTTGTCTCCTTGCATAGACGCTGCGCGAGATGCAGCTCGAGGTCTCAAAGATGAAAAACTTGTCAAGAAACACGCAACAGAA
>JAULKQ010014885.1:0-11064 GCA_032356285.1 Smithsoniella earleae | reverse complement strand
AAAATTCGGGCCCCAGGTTCCGGTTCTTCTCAAGAGCCACTTAAGGCACGGTACAACACAAAAACCTCCACATAACAGCTTAGCACCAACACTTTTTATTTTACTGGCGGGGTGTTCGTTTCGAATTGTTGATTCAGTGTTGATTCTAGAGATGCCTGAAAATATCCCTTGCGGGCGCATGCTCTCACAGACTCGACTTGCAGCTGTATTATTCAATAAGGAGTGGTTGTGTGAGAAAGATCAAGCACATCATTGCATCAGAGAAACGAGAGTAGATATTAATCTGGATGAGTGGGGAGCTGTGCGAACCCATAGCCAAATGTAGCCTTCTATGGCTGCAGTCGCTACCTGCTCCTTTGGCGAGTGCTATGCTCAAGGAATGTGACAAGTGCCACTTTTCACAGCATGAATGACTGCAATTCCTGCTCTATGAGGGGTTGGCTGTGTGCCAGGCTGCATGTACCCTACTCCAAGCCTGTCTCTTATTATGATCCGTTGTTAACCTGATACAAGTTTGGCTGTGCGTGCCTCATCTGGGTAAGCGGATTGCCCCAAGATACGACCCAAGTACTGCATATCAAGGGCAGATCATAAGTGTCTGCATTAGTGGTTACCAGGGACCTGGCAATGGGCCAGGCCTCTCTGTGGTCTCTATTCCGGCTTCTCCCGAGTTATAGTAGTGCCACAGGGATTGTGCACAGATCAGACTCCTAAGGTGACCACATATATTCAAGTATTCTTACAGTACCTATCTTGAAGAACCCATATCTTAACATCTTTGTCTGGGCTGTTCCCTCATCTTCCCAGTCATCATTCCCAATGGGATCATACCGGTTACCCTTTGCATCAAACTCCATTGAATACCAACAGCAGCCTCCTATTCCATCTTCTGGGTCAATACATCAGCTTTGTCACCAATTTTGATTTGCCCAGATAGATGTTTGGACGACTCTAGCACAGATGGTTGCACCATTTTAAGACATGTTTGGAGCGTTCGCAGAGTGCGCCTGGTAGAGAAACGCTTGAACTGTGTGCAGTTGACGGTGGAAGGAACGGAGTCGCAAGTGGCGCAGTCGGACATTTGTATTGCAGGTCTGGGGTGGGTGTCTTGCGGCTTGTACGGCAAGGCGAAGCTTCGTGTCTGGGCCCCCCAAGGTGTGGCAATCACTCGCCGTAGAGCACTATTGCCGGGGTACGCAAAAGACTTCGAGCGGCCTGGTTGGTCCCAGAATTCCAAACCGCTATTCAAGGGCGTACCTGTGAAAACGCGTGAAGAACGACAAGAAGAGAAGAAGATTAAAAAACAGAAGGGGACTAAGCCCAAACAGAAGAAAAAGCTGGGCGTTATAGCCCAGGAAAGGGCTGCAGGAAAGAAGTACATTTGGGAGTACTAGTATGGACCAAGTATTTCGATGATTTGCTTTGGTACAGTGCTTTTTTTTCGCTGCAGGGTGAATTCTTCACTCATTAGCTTGGTAACACAACCAAAGTGTTGGCAAGCATAGTCCAGTATTGTATCGGCCCCTACACATGTTTACGTGTGCTGGTTTCGAGGTCTAACGAGCGAGTGAATTTGAATCAAATGAGGTTTAAAATTTAAAATTTTACATTTCACTCAGTGTTGACCACATTCCCAAAGTAATGAAGCTACGAAGTTGTCTTGAAGTAATCGCTGATCACAGTAATTCGGCTTGACGGAAAAATTAAGTACAGCCTCTGCAAAGTCGTACCATATTTACTAGGGCAAGCACAGACCATGGGTATTTTGACTGTAGAAGTGGACGCCGAAACCTGGAGCATCATTGTTTTCACTGGGAAAGTCGTTCACTCTGTAAAGTAAGGACGAAATTAAGGATGCGCCCCCTGTAAGCCAGACTGTTAATATACATTCCTCAAACAGTGCCACGGTGGACTCTTCTCTATGCCGACATGTCTGAAGCGGGTGTCAAGAACAGGAACAGTATACGACACAACACGCTAACATAAGCCATTGCTCCGAAACTGTACAAACCTCAAAAAACGCAGCTACTTCGCACAAAGAAGCTTACATTCGAAAGTAGCCGCAATTAAGTCTCAGGTTCCAAGCGAGCAACTAAAGGACGCTCTGACAACAACCGGCCTTGCAGGGCCTCGCAAGCCCTTGCAGCACCTTTGTAACTGGAGTAAAGAACAACAATATCGCAACCCCTCGCATCTTGCTCACCCGAGGCACCATCTGCACTAATCTCAGGGAGCTCAACTCCCACAACATTACCGTACGTGGAAGCTATACACCGAACATCATGCACGATGTCATCACGCTCAAGCATCAGCTCCTCCTTGCTGAGGGCTTGAACTAGTCTAACAGCCCGCGCACTGCTCTCTGCGTGCTGCTTTCCCAGGCTATTTCCCCCCGTGGCCTCAGATGCCCGCAGTGATGCTTCATGGTTGTCTATCAGCATCTGCACAGCATGCTCTGCCTCCGACTGCTGGACCAGTAATCTCGCTCGCAGCTCACAGCCACCGACTCTCATAACCTCGAGCTGTGTGATAATCGGTTCAACCGCAGCGGGAGTTGCTACTTCAACGACAGCACTGCGGGTGGTGCCTGCATCGCCTCTCGTCTGCTGGTGCCTATCAGCCTTCAAAACTCCATCAGTCTCTGTGCTGCTACTTGCCACAAAGGAAACTGAGACAACTGCAGGGATCGCCTGGAGTGTCGAGGCGCATTCGTTTTCAGGAACAGCCGCAGGGAGATTCTCCACTAACACTTGCGTTGTTGCCCCGTTCAGGAGAGAAACTGCCAGCGCAGCACGCTCCAGACACAGTCTCTCTGACGGTTCAGCGCAGCCTTGCTTTTGTGCCTGAAACCAGCTCCGACTCAAGACCAGTGAAAGCAAAACGCCAAAGCCACAAGCTCTCAGAAATGTTCATTCTTTTGGGACAATTTGGTCAACCTGTACAGGTTTCTGGCCCAGAAACGCACCTGAACTAGGCTAAACTCGTGAGGTCTGCGGAGAGACAGCAGCGAGCCTCTTAACTGAAGCCCGTCTAATGCCAGCGCGTTGGCTGCCTCCTCAGCGCTTCGGAACTCAACGAACGCAAACCGCTTCTCTACGTTAAGAAAGACATCAACGACTGCAGAGCCTGGAGCTATGGAGGCTGCAGCCGCTGCAAGGGCCCTAGAAAACAGCACCGATACCTCCTTGTCTGTGGCACCTAAAGGCAAATTCCCCACGAACAACCGCCTCATGTTCCTGCTAGCCTGCAATGCCATATCAGCACTCACTCATTGCGTGGCTGGCGGTCAGATAGTGAAGTTTTGGCCCATTAGTGAGTCAAATCCAGCTTCTTGACGTTCTTGTTCAGCGTACATCACAATAACCTGTGCCTGTATTTATATTACCATTACACATACCACTGTTGCTGTGCCGCATGCACATCATCCTGGTATTGAATACCCTTGCATGAATGAGATGCCAAGGCAAGTCACAACGGCAAAGAAACGAGGGCTACAAGGAGATGCACAGCATCCACAGATGATTCGCCTAATAAAAATGCAACACAAGTAAAGAAAAACCGAGGACAAAATCTATCTCACGATAGGTTAAGTTGCATTTAACTCACTACTGAAAAGACCCACAGGGGACGCTGTGTAATTCACAGATACTTTGGGTACCGATGCTACTTAATTCTCTCTGTAGCTGGATTGAGGTAGTAATCACGCTAACTGTTTAATCCAGAGTTCTCAAGAAGTCGTAGCAAAAGCAATTGTAACTGAAAACACTGATATCCGGTAACCAGGGTAATCCAAGACAGCAGAAGACTGCATGAGTCTAGATGACTCACAAGGGAATCGACTTACTCTGTCCCACGGCCATGCCTAGCCGTTATGCCACCTAGGCCCTCTGGTAGCCACTCATGCAGATTCATGAAGATCTGCCCTCGATATCTCGATGTCTATCCATACTAGTATTGCTGTACGCCTAGTCTTAGAGAGTCGCCCTTAAGTATATTGACGCACAGGACGTCACACCAACAAAGAACACGGAGTGGGAAACTCGCACTGAAGGCTACTGCTGCTAGTATCCTTTGCAGATCAACGGGATGACACAAAATCAAGTGGCAGAAGTAGATGTGCACACCATGGAAGCAGCTGAAACTGTTAGGGTGGTTTGATTCGAGAGGCTGGGGGGTCGCTGGCTGTTGAGATCGGCAAGCACTGCGACAGTGTTCAGCTGAGATGCAGCTGGGGCCATCTCTTCAGTCTCCCAGCCCTGGCCAGGCCCAGCAGGGGTGAGGGCATGTGCAGGAGGCGGGCCAGGGAAGCTGCCTGCCAAGCTAACAGAGCTTCTGGCGACTGCCTCAGGTTCTGGTCGCTGGGGTACTGCAGGCTGAGAAGGCGCTGCAGGTTGAGCTGCAGGAGGCTGTAACCTGGAGGCTGCAGCTCCGCTGCGGCTGACGTCCCAACCTCTCTTCCGTCGGATTTGAGTCGGCTTTGATACAGGGTCTGGCTGAGGTGCAGACAGGGCTGCAGGGGCAGGTGGAGCAGGAGTCAACGGCGCAGAGTCTGTGCCGTTGGTAACCTGTAGATTGGGGCCAGAGGTGAATTTGGAGGCTGCTCTTTCAGCTGGCAGTGCTGTGTCTGATGGCCGGGGACCATCGGCACTGAGCGGCCTGGGTGATGGTGGCATCTGTGTGGGAGGAGAGGCGTGCTTGGGCGGCTTGTTTGCTCCAGGACTGCGGGGTGGGCTGCTCCATGCTGTGGCTGAGCGTAGGCCCACAGCGCCACGGCCTCTTGCCTTGCCCCCGGAAGCAGGTGGCGGAGACACCGTTGAACGCCTCCGGGTAGCGAAATGGGGTGATTTGGTGCCGCGAGGGGATGGAGACATGCTGGCGGGCGTATATGAGCGCCCCTGCTTGCGGCTTGGGGAGGAGTAGGACGGGTGGCGATTGTATGGAGCCCCACGCGGGGAATATCGCGGCGGTGGGCTTCGTGAGAGGCTGGGCTGGAAGCGCTCGTCGGATATATCCTGCGAGGGAGAGCGGGACGGATAGCTACGTTGGCGCCGATCGCGGGATCTGGAGGGACCGCTTTGGCGCCGAGGTGGGTGCCGGTGGCCCGGGGGTCCATAACCTGGAGGATGTCCCATCCATTCTGCTGCATATTCGGGTGGAGGCGAATAGGGACGGTAACGCTCCATGGAGTGGCGTGGAGACATTGGACCATAAGGATGGTCGAAAGGTAGTGGATGCCGGTACGAGGGTGGCGGTCCTCGCATCCCCGGAGGAGGTCCGTAGCCAGGTGGTGGGTAGTAACCAGGAGGGGGGCCATAAATTGGACGCATACGACCTTTTGGAGGCCCATATCCAGGGTCTGGTGATAATGGTCTACTTGAAGAGCGAAGATCCATGTCCTCCCCTCGCCGAGGTCTTGAGTACTCCCTATGGGAGTGATCTCCATGTGATCCGCGACGTGTCAGATGCTCTGCGTGACCATCATCACGTGGTGATATTTTATGCCCTCTGCTGCGCTGTGGTGACCCTCTCTCACGCGAGTGGGATCGAGGAATCGACGGAGAGCTCCTCCGATGCGGAGGTGATCCTTGCGCAGCTCTACCTGGCATTCCAGGAGCTTCGCTGGCGTCGTTATGCTCCTTTCCTGAAAATCTTGATCGCTCCATTGTTCTTTTCCCGCCACCATCTGATGACTTTGGCGGAGTCACATCCGGAGATGGCGGAGCGAGCAGAGGACGGACCCTGAACCGCTGCCTCTTGTGACTCCGTTTATGATGTCCTTCATCAGCATTCTCTCCATCCGAGGTGGCCGCTTTTTCTGCTGATACGTCGTCGTGAGCTGGTAGCCTTGAAACAAACGGGGACAAGGCACGCTTCGATGGCTGCCTAAGCGAAGCTCCATGGCCATCGTTCACATCGCTGACACGGTGATTTGCTTCACTAGATTCCCTCTTAGAGTGCGATCTCTGCTGTTCCGAGTTATGCAAACGAGAAGGTGTGTTCTCATGCTTGATGGATGGCACTCGTGATGATGATTTGTCTACTGAGCCGGCTATACGTCTCTGTGTACTTTGCGAGTCGTTTTTTACAGGAAAAAGACGATCGTCTATATCTTCGTCTTCAGAATCAGAAAGTAGCTTGGGCACCATTGGAGCCGAATGAAACGCGGGATGATAGCGATTCCCTAGCACAAGGCGTTTAAAGCGACTATGATTAACTTATCATGTCCATGCTGCGTGTCTGCACGATTTTAACACTGTTATCAACAAGACTGATGAGAGTAAGAACAAGTTTGAATAAACACAAATCGTTTTGACCTAGCATACCTCGAAAACAGAGCCCAAATGCAGCGTGAAATGTGAAATAAGCTTCTGGATACTTACTGTTGTACAACAAGGAAGGCCAAAACCCTCCTGTTAGCCACAAACATTCAGCTTCGGGACTATCGCCCCGCCACGACAGCGCCTTTCACAGAAACACGAGGATAGCAGACGGTTAAGATCTTAAACTAGAATAGGATGGAATATTGCCTGAGAAGCGCGAACACTAACAAGTATTCATCGCAAGGTGCGGATGCGGCGTAAAAAATATAATTGTTGCAACCGTAACGATCATGGAACAAAATCAATGATAGACGGAGAACAAGACTATTGTGGGAATCGTATCAAACCTTAGGCACTGTTGACACAACCTTGCTTCGGAATCATGCAACGGCATGAGGTATGACGAACAGCATACAACGGCACAGCGCGTGTGTATGCCACGCAGCTATGAGAAAATTTGTACGTTATTAAAACGTGAATAATCTTGATTTTCACAGAACCCCCTACAGTGGGCACAAACGAAAGCTCGTGCAACATTTCACTTGTGAACGCATCTCCGTCCAAAAACCTCGTTCCGGTTTCAGAGCATTTCTGACGATGCTGTGCATATCTCACCAGTTACATTCGCAACAGTCACCTGACACACAATTATCCGTATATTCTATGATATCAAGCTACCTCCATCGAAAAATGGCTGACGCCCATGTTAGCCCTGCTCCAAAACCAGCGAATGCAATTATTTGACCATCCTTGATATCCCCGGATTTAACTGCTTCTGATAATGCAAGGGGAATAGATCCCGCACTTGTGTTCCCATATTCCGATAGATTACTCACTACCTGCACAACAGCGCTGGCCCATATACTAACTTGCATATCTGTTCCAGAGGACCAACAAACTTTTGTCAAACCAGTTATCAGCGTGATGAGCAGACATAATCTTTCTATTCCTACTGTCATGTCAAAGTTTAACTGTAGTCCTGAATTGTATGCATCATTCAGATTACGAAAACCAGTGAACTACTACATGCTCGTCACCCAGTAGTTACACGCAAGTATCGATTGAGGGTCAACTGTGCACAATACTACTTGATCATAAATTTTGTTCCCTCCAAAGTGAGAACAGAGAGTGTAACTATGACTTCAAAATAGGGCTCTGTTGTCAAGTAATCTTCATGAATATGCACACAATGTTGCCTAACATTCGACACTCTATTCGTAGCCAGGAGGTCTATATTCAGACGTTCTTGATAGTGCTTGGAAGTATCCTCACACCTTGTCTGAAGCGATTCCAAGCTTCTTTGCTGCAGAGTCTAAGATCCGTTTGTTAGCTTGATGCATCACAAGCCAGTCCACCTGACTTATTTCCATGCTGGCATTCTCAAGTGAGGCCTTCAGTGTTTGAGGTACAGCTCGCACTGCGAATTTGAACACATCCTGTCCATTCATATGGATATTCTTGAAGTGTGAGAATTCACTGTGCTTTTGTGTGTCTATTGCCTTCCCAGACTGGTTCTCGTCAACGGAGGCGTTAAGATGGCAGAATCCTGTGCCGTCTGAACGCATATCAAAACCTAGCAAGCCGTTGGGCTCTTCTTTATTTGCTGATAGCAATGCAGCCCCAGCTCCGTCCCCAAACAATATACATGTCCCTGTAGCAAGCAACAGGCTAAGATTAAAGCTGCATAACATGATATCGTGTCTCCAGTCTCAACATACGGTTTATCCACGCTAATGCAACAAAATTGCCGGCAGTCCAACAGCATTTGGTAAAACGCAATTGGCTAGATACTTCATAGAAGCATGGTGTAAACAAGAACTACACCGCGATCATTCCAATCCACATAGCGACTCAATGCATCTGCTCCGATTACAAGAACGTTTTTCTTAGATCCTGTCTGAAGAAACTGTGCAGCTGTGATCAAGCCAACGACAAATCCGGAGCATGCAGCAGTCACATCAAACGAGACGGCTTGTTTAATGCCCAGAGCACTTTGAACCTACATGAACTCTGAAAATTCACCATTGAAGCAGATTTTGATTACTTCCTGCTGCCAGCATGGCACTCCAACTTCCGAGTCTTACTCTGAACAGGAATTTAAGCGCACCTGAGAAGCAGACCCAAACAGATCGTCTGGACTAGATGTAGCCATGATAATCATGTCTACATCTTTTCTATCAACCCCGGACATTTCGAGGGCTTCCTCACAACTCGCTACGGCATGCTCTACAAGGGTTTCACCTGGGGACAAAACATGCCTCCTGCTGATTCCGGTGCGACTATTGATCCATTCGTCGTTTGTATCCACTATCTTGGACAGGTCATCGTTCGTGATGACATGGCTTGGTGCAGAGCTCCCAACGCCAAGCAGCGAGCAGCCTGCGTGTACTCGTGCCTCCCTGACGCCCCTGCCTGTCCTTCTCAGGGTGGTGTGACTACACGCAGGTCTGCTAACGGTCGCGAGTCGACAACTCATAATGAACCGACCTTGTGAACAGCTTCAGGTCGTATTCCGCTCAGCTGTTCTGAGTCACCTGTAAGACCAAGTTGTGCATGGCAGTTGCCCTTGATTGCACTTGCTGACAGGTGAAAACAAAAGGATTGACAAGCGCGAAATATGAAGGTAAAGTGGCTGTATACATGCTATGCATTCCCCCTAAGCTTCTTGCATGTTTATTTGAGGACTGATTGCAGTATCGCACCCCTGACCTTGGGCCTGACCGAGGTAACTGTGCACCAAAGTATTAGGCTTCAGCACAGATAGGGCAGCTACTGCACCGGATTTCAAACGGTACGATGTTGGTGGATGTTCTCCGCTTTGAAGAGTTTCCCCCGCTCATTAGAGTTTTAAATTACCAAACGACAACCTCGTTTGGTTGACCGACCGCAGTCGTTCAAAATGCACCCAACACTTTGGGACAAGGCTACGTGCACCTTCTGAAATGTCCTCTTGTTGCTGACCCTTGTTTTTTACATCTTGTCTGCTGTTTTTTTGAACGGAACTGCTAAAGTGGCTCCAGAACTTCAAAGCCACGTGGAATGATCAAGTGGGTGCGTCGTAGGCTGCGGCTACATGTCACCATGGGCACCGTCCCGGTTCCGTGGGTCTGGTTACGAGATCTGCGGTACAGACATGCAATTGAAGAGAAACGCTGCATTCCAGCTAGGCACTTGTGACAAATAACGCTGGTAGACGTTCAACTACATCTGTTGTCCTCAACTTTCACCCGCGACAGGCTCAAACATTCCATTCCGGGCGGAGCACGCTCGAAAGTATTGAGACTATATTGGAATCCAAGCGTAACGTAAAAATTCTAAGGCAGTCTTTAAGTCGTTTATTTTTTAACTTTGGGCCATGATTGGAGCACAGTGCGAGAAAACGATGGTCATCACCGGAAACAATAGTTGCGAACCACGGAAAGAAGAAAGAAAACTGAGCTCTTCGCATCTGACAAGCATCGATACCATTCCTATGGACTTGTGCACAATACAATATTTGTCGCTCACCTACTCCAAGGGTATTAGCTATCTCGAACAAGCGGAATTATGCTATCTATTGTAGACTTGCATATAGAGCTTTGCGGGGGTTTTTACCCTTGCTAATAAAGTATGTACTTAACATTGTAGACCAGGAACATCTGCTTCACAGGCAGTATCAATAATACTCTGTACTCGGTGTCACTCTGACCAGCACAAGTTCATATACTAGTACTGAATGACATTGACAGGATGGCTCCCTATGAGGTGGATCAGGAGCCAGTGGCGCCGGAATATAAGGGCCTAGTCTGTCCAGTCGAGATGACAGTTTGTCATACTGATGCCTACCATAGCTCATCTCCAGCAATTGACCACCGGATTGTAAGATGGGCCTTTGAAGCCTGCGCGGGTTGAAGCAAGTGCTTTCTAGAATATTCACTCTCAAGCATGTGATCTCAGAAATTAAGCTCCACGTACAAAAAAGAGCACTGCTCTTGCATCAGGCACCTGTAGCATATTTTAGAAGGGATATCAATGAGTGGGAGGTGCAAGAGTCACTGAGTGCTGTCACAATGAAACCGTAACCAAACTGAGCAAGTTGCTCATTTTCCACCCTTACTCGTGTGATTCACCAGTGGACCTGACACTGAAGTCAACACTGCGAACTGCACATGTGATAGCTAGTGCTAAGGTGAGGATCTCCAGGTCCATTCAACCTCCTTGTTTCCAGATAGTCCAAGGGGATTGAAATGAAATAGAGGGCGAAGCATTGATTACATTGCTCTAAAGTAGTTACATTTGAATATTAGACTGTGTACATGAAACATCAGCTACACCTGTGATGAGTTCCCCAAGAAAGTCATAAATTATTTCATCAGCTTCGTGAAATTGTTACCCACCATGCAATATCTACAGTCATGTTTGTCAGCAATATGTACCTAAAGGAAACAGTCATGTTCTCATCCACGAAATCTCAGGCACAGAATGTTGACGTGGGCAGTGTGCGATCTCCCAGGTCAACTTGCATGTCTTTGAGAGCACAGATTGCCATGCCAGTGTTTTAGAGGTGGCTCTTCAGCCACAACAACTATTGGCAGATGATACATCTCCTCTATTTCCTGCAGTATGAAATACTGTTTGAACAGGAAGGTATGTTTCATTTTGAGCTTGATCTTCAGAATTGGAGAATACCTGGGAATTTAAAATTATGAATTGAGTCTGAAGTGTTATCTACGTTGATTGTATGGTCCTAATGAGGTGGTTTTCT
>JAULKQ010014874.1:0-11066 GCA_032356285.1 Smithsoniella earleae | reverse complement strand
GTTGCACACAAGCGCCAGAATTTGTTGAGAATGACTACCGAATCCACGTCAGTTGCTGATGCTGTCAAGGTATGGAGCACCACGACTATTCGATCGGGATATCACCTATAAAACCCTTCAAACATACAGTTTCGTCATTCGAAGTAAAAACATTGATTTATATAGCAGCGTCTTAGTTATTGCAACCTTGCTTTTATCGTTTGTGATGTACAGATACTTCGAGAGGGAAATATCCTCAGCATTCCTGTTGTGGATGACTCAAACGGACAGTTCTGTGGCGTTTTCAGTGTGGCCGATCTTTTCCGACGTATGGTAAAAGGTAAAGATAACTGTTGTCTGTTTCGTTGACTCGATCTATCTCGGAACCCATAATTACCATAGTCGCACGACTCCCAAGACACCCAAATTCTTGTCAGTAGTCACAACATACAAGCTCTATAACCTTGTGCTTAGTTTCAATGCCACTGCTGAGGCAAACGTCCTTACTCATCTTCCCGACAGATCTTGACAAGGTCAAGCGCCATTTATACATGAATGGAATTATCATTACCATAGCGCAAACAATATACTGAAAGCTGCTTCCTCTTCAATCACCTGTTTTGGATAGGGCATGATCGCAAAATGTTAAGGGTGATCTACACCGCATCCTTGTGTCGTAACAAATTGACCATCCCCACCGTAAGCAGTGTGTAAGAGTCCGTGCACATCGATGTCAGATACGTTCAATAACGTTCAATAACGTAAGGTTTCGGCTTCTCTTGAAGCTGGCTACTTCGATGTGCTTAGCAAGAAAGATCGTGGGACCGCTGACAAGGACGCGGAGTCAGCGGTTCAGAGTTTCCACGCACGGCTTCGTACATGTAGATTCTATTTTATCACAACGCGCAGATCGCTTGAGGCAAAGAATAGAGAAACATATTACGTTTCAGGAATGATCTTGGTACTATACTCCGGATGTCCGAGCTGCAAATTTAAGCATGTCCGTCCTTGCTCCAGTTTCTCGAATTTCCTTGACACGTTTTCAAAGTGCTCGACCCGATGGAATTTTGACGCGAACTAGTATTTTGTGTTCAGTTTTTCAAATATTCGCTCAAATTGCCGTCTCAAGCAGGAGGTGCAATACCTATGACACGCTCTGGCTTATCTTCTCGCCTTGCATTTGACAAGTTTATCAAACTATAATTTGCGAACGATCAAATATTTGTGCTGTAACCGGGAAAAGTAATACTTGGATGACACTTTACACAGCCGGCAGGCTTTGATTCGACCACTTAGCTGAATCTGTATAGACACGAAGTCTATAAACAGATTTCATGTACGGCACATGTTCATCGTCACATGCAGCTAGTGAGTCCGGGTGAAGGGGCAGGTGGTGGGCACCCTTGCCCATTCACCATATTCTTTCTACCCGCTCCGCTCCCGTGCTGAGGTTGACCTCCTTGCTACCGCTTGGCTCCAACTGCCCTCAACTTCACTTTAGCTCAACAATCTGACAGGTTGTGCGCTGGCAACGGGGAGACATTGATGCTCTATCGATTATATGTGTACAGATCTGAAATGGGATCATGCCGAAGAAACATTCAGCGCAGTGGAAACTGAGGCGAAGATTCATTCGCTCTACCGTATGCCAGTGAACTCTCTGATGCACTCTGGAGAGTTATGGTACATCCAAGGGCAAGATCCGTCTGTGTTGGATGCCTTGCAGGACATGCTTCAAAGAGGCCAGGTGTGCCTTTCCGAACTCGTCGAAGGAGTTAAACTATCTTTCAGCTCTCTCTCGCTCGTTCGCATTCAAAATCTCTCTTAGAGTAAAGTTCATCTTCGATTATGCCACAACTCTTCACTGCGCTGTTGCACACTCTGCAGGTCCACCACAGGTTATTCACCTGTAATAATATCAAAGATACATCTCCCACAGGGATTCTGAGCCAGAGTGATGTAGTGCAGCTGATGTGGGATCACAAGGTGAGCGTAATTCAACTCTTGGCTTGTTCGGTCGGCTGTATGTCTGCCAGCTCAGTTGTCTCAGCGTTGTAAGTTGTAAATCCAGGTGGAGCTATCGCATCTGCTTTCAAAGACTGTAGAAGAATTGGGTCTGTGTGCGGTATCTCTTCCTCTACTCTCTGGTCACATTTCCATTCAACGTGCACCTCCTCTCCATTGTGGCACAGATTCACATTGTTATATGGTCGTCATCCTGCAATGGAAATCTGTTTCTTTTTGAGAGTATCTTCACATGCAGGCTGCTGCTGAGTGTGTGGATTCAAGATGCACGCTGCGCCAAGTGCTCTCTGGGATGTTCATAGATCACAAAACATGTATGGGGATCACCCACAATGGTGAACTCGTAGGCAATCTTTCCATCTCTGACTTACGCCAGCTTTACCCCGATCATATCAATCTTTTGAATGAGCCTGTGGCGAAATTCCTCCTAATGAGCCGGGGCATAACGGTTGACCAGGTGCACCTCTAATGCCAGATGAAAACGACAAGTTTTGTGAATCCCTGACACGCCAGGTGTATTATAGCACTTTTTGAAGTACAGAAAGGGTGAATATGTTTCTGAAAGTTTGGCTGGTTTACAAATGGCCTATTTGCAGAATGAGGATATTGAGTGGGGCCAAGAATTGAAACGTATAACACTGCATGTTGTCAATCCTGCTTCTACGTTTGAAACTGTCCTGGAAACACTGGTCGAGAATCACCTCCACCGGGTTTATGTGCTGAATGACAGTGAGCAGTCGATTGGCATTATCACTTTAACTGATGTTCTACGTCAAGCTCTCCCACAGGTGTGCTCCCATCTACGAGAGTTGAGTCAGTACTTGTAATTTATTTGCGCACTTGTTCCATGATGTTGACTTTTGTGCAGGAGCATGCACCAACGCCGGTCGAGGGACCTGCTGGACAGCTTCCTCATTCCTCTGAGCTTCCAGAAGGTACCGACATGGAGCCAGTGTCTGTGGTTCCAGCTCACTAATTTGATGCAATGCACATGTAAAGTTTTGTATGTTATGGTAGTGTTAATGTGTGTGTGAGTTTGACCATGGGAAGGGGAGAAAAAAACTTGACGTGAAGCTTGTTGTAAGAGGATCATCTAATGCATATTATCGACTTGTAACGGATACTTGTGAATAATTGTGTATTATACCACTTGGAGCATGAGAGTACGTACCTCTCGCACCAATCACACTTTCCAATCTGTAATCCAACTGTGACGAAGTTGGACATGGGCTGAACAAGTTGCTACTTGACACCAAACAGGCCCTTAGTTAACGTTGTACACTAAGGATACGTAATGTCCACGTTTCAATGAACTTGCAAGCAAGACTAGAAAGCTAATCTTGCACAAGTTTCTTGTAAGCATTTGATACAGAGCAGTTGCAACACACTCCACATAGGTGACATGATGTTACCAACGAGGGTGGGTAATAACTCCAATACAAAACGCACACAAACCTGTGCATCTCTGGCCGTTACATTTCTGTGGACTTAATAGCAGGCCTGGACGACTTGTACACAGTACCACTGTACAATCTCTTCTGACAAAATTGCTGTTCAACAGCTGGACAAAAACCATGCGGGGTCTTAAAAGCACACAAAGACAGGAACAGCTGACCAACATAACAAAAGTTTGGCGTGACAATATGATATCCTCGAACAGAACAAGTATAGAAGCAAAAACACAGCATGGACTGCTGCAGCTGCCAGCAAAATCTGCAGATGAATATCCTCAGGAGGACATAGAGTGTTTCCACTCATCAGAGCGGTTGTGTTGCAGTCCCCTCATCAGGGCACAGATCAATCATGGTTAGGAGCACTTCAATCTACTGGGTCAATCACTTGGGCTATGCATCTTGCGGAAGGTTAGCATGTCAATTGCAGCATTGCGGACACACTCACTTCGGTCTCGAGTAGATGTGCTAACAAGGAGCGAATTCACTACTGTGGCACGTTCCCTGCACAATTATGCAACAATGTTGATGAAATTACGTCACTAGCAACAAATGTGCACCTTGTCATCAGTCTGGCAAGGTGCTAATGATGACAAAATCCAGTCACGTTCCAATGAGAAATGTCAGAGAGCATCTCTTCGTTGTCAGTGCCTACCAGATCGCATGTCTGGCAAAAAGCTGGTAAATGACACGTTCCGAAAATTCGCCTGGAATTAGAGTGCCTATTCGAGGTGAACGTCCGTCAAACTAGAATACCGTGGTGTGTGACAAGTCAACTCCGTAGAAGGCAATAGTATGGTAAAAGATTTACACAGATTTCATCTGAGGGTTTAAAAAAGATGCCCTTGTTGAAGGATACATTATGATACGTACCTGGCGTTTCGAATCGGAGGGTGCTGCTTTGACGAGAGGAGAAGATTGACTTCGTCGAGGAGCACTCTCCAGTCGTCGTCAAGATCATCCTCTTCGTACTCTGGAGACGCGCCGATAGACGAAACTGTCGAAGTGTTGCGTGTGTGCAATGGGCCCGATGGAAGTTGACCCGCAGCGCCAGACGTCACTTGCCCACTGATACTTTGAACTGTACTTACACTGTTGCTCGTCGGATAGGCAGAGCCAAAGCCCACAGAGCTCTGCTGTCCGCTCGAATGTGGACTTTTCGCACGACTGTAGCGCATATTTAATGGGGAGTTCTCACGTGTAGCCGGGTGCTTAGTAATTGTTAAAGCATTAGGTGCTACAGGGTCGATAGGCACTGTGATAGTTTCATCGTTGATTGGTGAATGAAGGGTGGGTTGCGATGACTCGGACATGAACTTGCCACCGGGTGACGAGTGCTTCATCAATGAGGGGGAAACAATTCCTGGAGTCATCGTACTACCTTCTCCTTCAATAACTGTGTCCAAAGTGCGGGTTGGGTGCTGTCTCCAGTGGGATAAGGAATGAGACTCTCCGCAGTAACCTGTTGACTCTGTGCAACGTACAGCATTTACGCTTTACGGAAACTTTAAGCTCTACAAGGCACGATATCATGCACAAAAGTTCACTTATCTGGGAATATAAATCATGTAACCGCACCTGCAAGGCTGCCACTGAATATGTCAGTCTTCCCGACACCCGTCAGAACAGGACTTCCTCGGTTGCCGGGCTGCAAAAATAAAATTTTCATTGTTGTGGAAAAAGTGATGTTTGTTGTCTCGCTTCTCGAAAAGGGCACACCCCGAGTGAAGGCAATAGCTGAGTAGCAGTGTAAGTTTCTTGCTTTCTAGAGCGGAAGTATGTACACAGAAAGACTGTAACCACAACACCGATGAGTATTCCGCAACCAAACCAAATCGTGGTCCAAGACCAAGCGGGAAGCCCTGCGACATCATTCTGCAGCAGAAAGAGCCAGCTTATCAATTGCACGAGAGGTTTGAGGCTAGTTTAGAATATCATTGTTTCATTATCATAAACAATGATAAACCTACATTCAGCCTACCTCCAATAGTAATCGTGGCATTGTCGAGTTCGAATCTGTTTCCTTCTTGATTGTACACGATGTTCCCGACTAAGCAACTCGTCTAGTGCAGACTCTTACAACGCTGCAAGCTACGGAAACAAACAGATCAACCAAGAAAATATGCAAAACTGGAAAATATGTCCTTCAGTTCTACTAGCAGCGTGCAACCTGCAACTGCAAAATGTGAGGAGAATGCGCGTAGACTACTTGCGGGTATACTATTCCGTAGACAAGTGAATAATTCGTTGAGTTATTAGAGATGTGATTTTTTTTTGTCAATGTTTACCCTTAGTACTTACAAATTTATCGGCGAAGGAACACTGCAGCAACTATTAATTGGAGAAAAATCTTCCAACATGCATGAAGATGCCCATGAATTTGGAGACTTTTTCCCCTGAGATCCCAAGCCTATCACTCTCGAAAATTCTGCACACTTGTTCCAAATGTACAGACGGCAAGCGTACGGCAATTCCCTCAAAAATGTTGCCGTCGTGTGACAGGCTTCGGGTTGCATTGATGCAGCATTGTGTGTGTAGAGTATTCCAATGGTATTTAAAAACCCTTGATCGAACTGTGCACTCAACGTTGGGGCGCGATTGGTCGATCTCACCCTTTCAGCTACACTTCGGTTCGAGGACGTACCCACGTAATCGAGATCTCATGGAAGGTAGGAAATCCCCGTGCAACCCAGCTTCGAGTAGTGGCACAGTTGTGACGTATCCGCAAATACAGATGACCCTCCAGCGCTGGAAAGTATGCCAGCGCAGCTCGATGCTTTGTCCATAAATGAAACAGTTAGTACTAGCACTCATTCTCAGCCTGGAACTCTACCATCTGCGGAAATCACTGCTTGTCGTTATTCTGATGCCAGAACAAGTACTACAGCTATTTTCAAGAGAGGGTTCCTGAACAATGGTAAAAACCAGCTGCAAGACCACGTGAGACACACCGGTGTCTCGCGTCCCCGGCAAGCATCGAAAAAGAACGAGGGTCACGAAATAAACGAGCCTGTGACACTTAATCCTAAGCAAGTGGGCGGTCAAAAAAAAGGGCCGAACATTCCTGATTGCTATATAGTTAATTCAAGTGAAATTCAGCTTCAGAAACACAGACAAAAACTCCTGGATGCAGTCAAGCCGACAAATTCGTCGGTTTCAGCGGTGCTTGTCAATTCCAAGCTTTGGGTTAGCTTGATTTCCGAACGAAGAACTTAATAACTTGCAGGTCTTACAAAATCCTGACTTAATCGAGGGACTGAATGATCCTGAGGTCATGGCCGCTGTTGAAGAGATCGGAAAAAACCCCCATCTTATCACAACTAAATACGCGGCCAACAGAAAGGTGGCCAACTTCTACAGGGCAATGGCAGGACATGTTGGATCTCAACTTACGAATATGGGTCGAAGGGAATAGCTCTTGTCTAGGCTCTCATCTCAAGACTTGAAGGATTGGTCCGTACGCTAGCTCTTTTGTTGTTGCCCAGGGCGGTGAAAGCTTAGGTCCTAAAAGCCTAATTCTGCAGGCCTCGGACAAGACTAGGATTAACACGATGAAATCTAGCACAAAACCCCACGTGTGTCGATTTTCGCCTTGTATGCTAACCTGGAGCAGTTTGAATTCAATCCGTTCATCAGTGACTTAGTGCTGATGATTAAAACAGACATAAGAAGGCCTATAATTTCTGTGGAAGAGTGGCAAGGAAGCTTATTCTGACAAACAGGTTTCTGCTCTTTAAGAAAACATTTCCCAATCTCAACCTGAACTCTTCTTCGCACAACAACGTTACATTGATTCTTTGCTGCTCATGCTGTGTTCAACAAGATCACAGGCTCACTATCAAGTTTACACCATCGCATACAGATATTTCACCTGTAGAATGCAGTACTCAGTGTTTGCAAGCATGACTACCTCACCCACTGTTCTCCATGAATTTTGAACATCAGGCAAACAAAGAGCGTTCAGGAGCCAACCAGCAAAGAGACATGATCACATCTGGACAAAACCAATTTTCATGAATGTTCCGTGAACCTCGCCATCAAGTCAAGAATGCATGAGGCATCTGTGAAATCCAATGGCCCCCAACACAGGATTAGTTTTTCTAGCAATCCTCTGAATGCTAATAAGTTGTATCAGGCATGCCATCCTGGGTAAATCAGTCCATAACTTAGCCATGCTTGCATTAAATAAAGAGCCAGATTAGATTTATTGCAGTGTGTGACAAAACTGCCTTATTCCATGGGTCAAGTTGCAACAAATCAGTGAAACAACACTGTCTTGAGTTTACGAATTCAGTTGAAGCAAATGCTATCATCATGCCAGAGCATAGACAGTTGACTCAACTGTAAATTTCTACTTGCTAATCACAAGAGGGGACATTTGCTCCCTGTTGGAAGCCATGCCCCATAATTCATGCAAGTGATGAGACATAGCACTGAAAAAGAACAAGTATCTAATGCCTTTAATGAGAGAGACACCAGTCTCTTTACACATTCATCTCACAAGCGCTGCTTTTGACATGGCATATTGTGAGCACATTTTGCAAGTTCCCTAACAAAGCCATCAGCTGGTGCGCCTTGCCCTCCATATGTCTCAAGACTGTCAGTTGAGGTTCTGACGGTCATCCTGTTGAAAGATCAATCAAAGTAGGCAGGTTCAAGGCAGCAGACCCAATTCGCTGGTGGAGGTGCTAAACAGACAGAGAATCCATTCAGCCGACATCATTCTCTTGAAGCAATCAAGCAATAGTGAAAAAATGACACATAAAATAACTTTCAGGCAAGTTGACATTTATCCTCTGGGATAGTTGGGCTACTTGCAAGATTGAGCAGTGACATGAATATTAGCTCTGGAACAGACGAGAAGAAACCAGTAACAATAGCATGTCATACTGAAAAAAGTTCCAGTAGAATACCAAACAATCCTTCCCTCCCCTTGTCTCGTTCCAGAATTCACGTCACAGAGAGTGGCTATTCTCTTCATGCTGTGCACCCTTTCTCCAGTGGCCAGTGCAATCTGAAGTCTTCCTGAGCAGCTCCTCAGCTCAATTGCGCAAGTCACCTTACACTTACACGTTCCGTAGAATGGCTGAAGTCTCAGCAGCTTACAACTCACAGCTGATGCCGCTTATTACCCGATTGACTGCGCTGCCAAGTGGAATGCTGTAGAGAGAGGTTGGTACACCGTTTGAGCGCGTATGAGCGATATCATAGCGAATTTGAAGCAGGGTTGGCTAGCTTCCCTTCCTGGACAAGGCGTACAATACTTGTAAATCTCTTGACACAGACAAGTAGGCGGAAGCCACGAGTTGCTATGAATAATCCAAATCAAGCTGACGAAACAAAGAGCGAGGAATCACTCAACAGTCTGAGCACGTGAACCTCGGCAAGCATGGAACGAAGGCCAGCAAGGATAGGATAGTGGATACGAGATGCTACTTGTGAATACAAGTCATTGTTCTTTGTTGCCAAGACGGCGTATTTGAACGGGGAGAAGAGCCGGACGAATATGAGTTTATTCCCAATTAGACGTTCTTCCTTTGTGCTGTTGCTTACCCAGAGCGAGATAACAATTCCGATTATTTTACATTGAAGTTGCACTAGTGCTAAAGAACTCAGCCGTGAAGTCAGGACTGAACGTAGATGGGAGAACTTAGTCACGCATTGCTTAAGACATCGACACGGATACGGCGTCACAGAGATACATTATCACAGCACTCAACCCTTGAATCCCATGTACAATTAGTTTGGACCTTGTCCACAGTTATGGATCCCAGGAGCTTCCATGCGTCTCAGGGATATAAACAAAATGACTAGTAGTAAACACAGAGACTAGAGCACACATGAATGAAAAGCAGCTTCTCTTTCGCCATATTTTACACCTGTTGAGGATGCTTAAACAAGACAAACCATCATCATACAACCACGCTCGATAACCAGCGTGCACCAATCCATAAGAAACAGATACTCAAGACTTCTACGATTATCAACTTGCTACCAGCCTGCGCAAGTAATGCTCACAACGAGCCACCCTCAATGCCAGGAACACCACCGGTGAGTTGACACCATGTCAGCAGTGTGAACAAAACTTGGGCACAAGACACTCAAAACATCACACAAAGTACTGAGCAGGACCACGATGGGGTGCTCTTACACCTGCGACTTGCGAAAGGATGGTCACAATCACAGCACAGATCAGGTACCGTGACGGCAGGGGCCAGGGGACGAAAGCTGCTCACAAAAGTAGGTGGTTACACACTCACAACTATCAAATCTCCCTGCTCGTCATATTACCGCTCTACTCGCTTCCGTCACACTCACACAAACACACAAGCACAATGAAAATTCTAGGACAGCTAACAGCAACCGCTAAGCAACCCACAACCTCTCACCGCACTCCCTCGCCCAAGATGAAACAGAAGAGCACACGCCACAGCCTAGCATTTACTCCCGACCAGCAACTCGGTCTAACCAACATCTGCATCACGTCCACAAGAACACAAAATGCTCCAAAATCACACCGCTACACAGCAGCCTTCCCGACAACAGGAACAACCTTGCAGTCAACTCTCTCAACATACCACTACCAACTCAGCCAGTGTGCTGAGAAGCAAACTGGACCCCAGGGGTCGGGCTGCTCACACCACTACCTCCATGCATGTACAAAACTGATCCCAGCGGTCCATCCGATGACATCCGATTCATCGCAGAGTCCAGGCTTTCACGGCGGCCACATGCGGATCCTCCACTGCGACCTACAGGCCTGCGGGACTGGTTTGAAGTGTGGCTACTGCGCCTGGGGGGTGGGAACTCTTCAATCTCCGGCTCGCTGCCAGCCAGATTCAAAAGCACCGGGCGGCACTTCTTGTCCTCGTGCATCAGAGAAGAGTTCTGGAAATGCGAGATCAGCGCTCGTCGGGTCTGAATACGAGCATATGCGACGCAGCACCGTTTCTCACTGTTGAATCTCTCCCACCCTTTGTTATGGGACTCATGATAGAAGAGCAGCACGGCCTGCAGGCACGACAGCCCGTGAGCAGCTTCTCAATCCATCAACCAATTAGGTGTCGTTCTGTGGTTTTAATAAAGAATATCGACAGTACGCACACCACTGACTATTTGTTGCAATCTGTGACGTACTGACATAGTTGCGTAAATAATTATGGCTAAATGACATACATAAGTAATTAATAAGTGCTATGAGATACCGGAACAGATGTAAGGACCTGCTTGAGTGGCTCCCAGGGACCCAGCCCACATTCTAGACCCAGAAAGACTGGGTTAGAGCTGGCTCCCATGCAAAGGAGTGCCACTAAGATAGACTGCTTGTCTTCTGATATCTGGGGATATTCTGGTAACCAGTACCCATATTCATCCCAACTAGTACAACTATAAGCAACAGAAGTGGCTATCCCCAGCCAAGCTGTCACCCCACGAATCACACTTACACCGTCTCAACTCTGACTGCACTGTGAACAACTAAGCTCCCCCCCATACAAGTGTTTCTGCTCTGCCTGCCTTTGACAATACAACTGGATTTTTCAAGAGAGAATAAAGAAGTATATTTCAATCTATATGGTAACCGTAGAAGACTGAATAGCCGTAGATCTGTAG
>JAULKQ010014873.1:0-39649 GCA_032356285.1 Smithsoniella earleae | reverse complement strand
CATCTTATGAATACTCCCTGGACTGGTTGAACACACGAACCAGTCCACTACCTCAGGTAGTGGCTTACACCTTTAGTAAATGCCGTGCTTTGCGACTTGCCAATTGGCCCAATCGGCTGCCTGCAGATCTGCGAGCACGTGTTCTTCGCTTCCGTCAGCCCGTTGTCGCCACAGCCCCGCCTGCAGTGGCTTCGTGTAGTATAATGTCCCATCAGGAGCCTGCTGAGCAGCAAAACCACCGTTGGTCGTGACGGGCTGTGGGCCTCCACCTACCACCTGCTGGCTCCAGATATTCCAGTGCCCCCCCTGTCGTGCTCCAAAAAAGACCCTTGTTCCATCATGAGACCAACTTGGGGCTAGCCATGCACCATCTGCTGCATTGTTTAGCGCACGCGGTGGGCCACCATCAGCAGGAATGAGGTAGAGTATTGTAGCCTCCGCGAGGCGCGCATCGACCAAGAGATACCGACCATCAGGCGACCAACGCGGCACACTGAGATAAGGGCCGTTAAAAGAAGACCATGACTCTACCTGTTGCGTCGCCTGATCATACACCCAAACTTCGTAAGCCCCCGAACGGTTGGAGATGAACGCCAAGCGCTGCCCATCAGGAGAGAGTTGCGGACTGTGATCCCATCGCGTCGAGTGTACCCCTAGCATCCTGCTCGGCTCCGATGCGACCCCACCTTCCAGCGATAAGCGCCATATGTTTTTCTCCCATTGCCACTCTTCATAGACGAGCCGCCTGCTGGGTGCATGATATGTGGGACGATGTACACCATCGCCTCCGCCAAGCAGCCATGTTGCTTTTCCCGTATTTAATAGATACCGATGCAAGCTGAAACGTCCATCCACATCGGATGCTAGCACTAGCTCCTCGTCATCTATCCAGGTCAGGCCACGGATACGTTGAGGAAGAGGAATATGTCGCTCAGGCCTACCAACGCCCGCAGCCTCAATCATCAGATGTGCAACACCCTCGACTTGTGTCCGCACGAAGGCCAAGTACTGACCACCTGGTGACCATGCAGGATAAGCATCTCCCCAGACCATCTCATCCGCTGCAGCTTGAAGTGTAACGGAGCCGGATGCTATGTGCAAATGATGCACTACGGACGGCTATCCCACGTTAGATGCTGAGCAGTCTCGCATGATGCCATTCGACGCGGAATCCCCCCAAGTGCTGAGATAACAAAAATACCACACGATTTTTCTTCACGTTGGATGTAAGCAATCCATTCGCCGTCTGGGGACCAAGCTGGACTGAGTTCAGTTGCCGTGCTCTGGGTAAGAGCTACCGCTTGTTTTGCTGTGATAAGCTGGATATAGAGATCAACGATCTCTGTTGCAGGATCACGCCATGCGAAAACGATTCGGCTGCCATCTGGGGAAAACGCAGGATTGAACTCAATGCCCGGTAGGCTCGAAAACGGTACGGGCTGTACCTGTGCTATTGGTGGCTGCGACCATGGTTGGGTGGTCCAAAATACATAAAGCATCACGAGCAATACTCCGCCCCCCAAAGCCCAACGTAACCAGAGTCGCGGCAGTTGTATACGCTTCTGCTCTATAGTGGGCCGTGCAGCCGTGAGCACAACCTCTGCTAAAGCGGTCCTTGCCAATCCATCACTAGAGACATGCGCCATGCTCACGGGCGCAATCAGGCGGTACCCCACTTTACGAATCGTTTCGATAAACACGGGACGACGAGCATCGTCCTTGAACACCTTACGCAGATCGGAAATGGCTCGGTTGACCGGGTCGCCTTCTAATAACGCATCGGGCCATACGGTGTTGAGCAGATGGGTACGTGGTACAACCTCACCGGGCCGCTTGGCTAAACAGACGAGGACACGCATGATACGTGGCTCTATCTGATGAACTATTCCTCCACGCTCTATGCGATTCAGTGCCGGACGCACCAACCAATCTTCTACCCAGAAGTCACCTTGTGTCAACTCCATACTGCGTTTCATATCACCTGCATGCTCCACAGGAAAGTACAGCGAAAATGGTTCTTGTGCCGTCACCCTGCGGATCTGCATCTGTTCTGCAGACGCTATGCAACCCTTCTGCACCTCGACACCACATACTGCACGTAGCTACTCACTACTCTTGCTTACACCCTCATTTGTCTGATCGGCCAAACTCTATTCGACCACCTCCGCACATGTAGCCCAACCACACACCCTTATGCATACCACCTTGCGAGCACTAACGCTTTGCCTCTTAATCATGCTGTCGCCTACAGAAGCTGCAAGTCAACAACCAATAGAAGCCGTACCCTGGTGGCCTCATGAAGAGTGGGGTCCCGACGACCAGGCGGGTGCGTCAAACCGCATAACACCAGCTAAGGTGTTGCAGGCGTTAACCTCGATACAAACAGGCCAGATTTATGAACTGTCGTTTGTCCATGAACCCGACATGCCCCTACTCGGTAGCCGGACCTTTAAAATAGTGTCCCCCTCTTTTCCCACAGGCGGGCCAGCAGGTCAACACGATATTGTCTGGAACGACGATTTCTTCGCCGGAGAGTTTGGCCACGTGGGTACCCAGTTTGATGCCCCTTCCCATATTGGAAAACGCGTTGAGCATGCGGATGGCACGATTCAAGATATCTATTACAACGGGTTCACAGGCGATCAACTCAAAAGTCCTTATGGTGTCGAGAAACTGGGCATAGAGCACGTCAAGCCCTTTATCACACGTGCCTTCTTACTAGACATTGCAGGCTACAAAAACGTCTCCACACTGCCCAATACCTACACCGTGACTTTAGCAGATGTACGAGGTGCTCTCCGCAAGCAAGGCATAAGCCCTCAGGATATCGAAGAAGGGGACGCAGTATTTTTTAACTATGGCTGGTGGCACTATTGGCCAGATCAGGAAAACGTCACAGCTCCGCGCCCTGGCATCAATACCGAGGTAGCGCATTGGCTCATTGGCAAAAAGATTGCCTTAGTTGGATCTGATAATTCAACGGACCAAGGCGGAACTCATGCCGTGCATTTCGACATGATTGTCAAACATGGCATCCTGAACCTTGAGTTTATGAACTTCGAAGAGGTGTTGGCCGATAACCGTGATCGGTTCGTCGTAGTCTTTACGCCTCTACGCTTCAAAGGAGCAACAGGATCACCAGCTAGACCTATTGCCATTTACTAGCCGAGTCTACGTTTCTAGGGTAGCACTGCGTGTTATCCATGCCCACGAACGGCATGCGGCTGATATGGTGCTTCCAGTTGCGTAAGCTCTTCGGCTGTCAATTTCAGATCGACCGCTTTGATGGCAGCTTCGAGATGCGCAAGCTTCGTGGCTCCCACGATAGGAGCCGTCACTGTGGGTTGTGCTAAGAGCCATGCCAGTGCCACTTCTGCGGGAGTGACTCCGCGTGCGTCTGCAACCTCTTGCAAGGCCGAAATCACGTCTAAATCACCAACGTGATCGTAGAGCTTTGGTGTGTAGGTATCGCTAGCGGAACGCGCCGTCGCAGCTTTGGCGGCTTCCAGTCCTCGTGCCAACATGCCCCGCGCGAGTGGCGACCAGGGAATAACGCCCAGCCCCTCTGCTGCGCACAACGGCAACATCTCGCGTTCTTCTTCTCGGTACATCAGGTTGTAGTGGTTTTGCATCGAAACGAAACGCACCCAACCGTTGGCATCCGCCGTATAGAGCGCACGTGCAATCTCCCAGGCATACCCCGAACTGGCCCCGATATACCGCACTTTTCCTTGTTGTACCAGCATATCCAGAGCAGCGAGGGTTTCTTCGATGGGTGTCTCAGGATCAAAGCGGTGGATCTGGTACAAGTCGATAGCTTCCACGCCTAGCCGTCGCAAACTGGCTTCGCAGGCTTGTATGATATGTTTCCGCGACAGCCCCCCTCGGTTCGGGCGATCCGACATCGGAAAATACACCTTCGTCGCCAGAACGATCTCATCCAGGTTGCCATAGGTACGCAAGGCCCGACCCGTGATCTCTTCGCTTACCCCCAACGAATACATATCCGCCGTGTCGAAAAAGTTAATGCCCTTTTCTATAGCGGTACGAAAAAATGGCTGAGCCTCTTCCTCCGTAAGCACCCACGGCCGCCAGTTTTGGTCGCCGTAACTCATGCAACCCAAGCAAATACGCGAAACGGTAAGTCCCGTTCGCCCAAATTTGATGTACTCCATAGAACCTTTGCTTTGACCTCGCCCCACGCAGACCATGGTAAGCCGCGTCACGAGATGGTGTTATGTTACAGCCACAGGGATTTCGTCATTAGATGGCTTGAGGTTCCAAGGATTCCCCTACACCATGCGCAACAAACAGCGGAGACTACTGATTTTGCTTCGTCTTGGCTTTCTCTTCTTCCTCCGCCTCCGGCAACCGGAAGGGCAATGTCAGGCTCATGCGCATCTCTGTAGCTGCCCCACGTACGCTACCTGCTCTGAATCGTGTGAGTTTTAATATGCGCAGCGCCTCTGCATCCAAGGCCTCACTGAGAGGCGTTTTGATGATAGGTAAAATGGCGTTGCCCTGTGGGGTGACCGTAAACTCAACGGTTAGATCGCCTTCAAGCTGCTCGGCAAGTGCAGACTCTGGATATTTCACCAAGCGCATTATCTGCTCCAGCGTGCCAATCAGTTGGGGCGGCGTCTCTGTACTCCTCGACTCACCCTCTAACGTGTCGCGTTCGTCTACATCGACTTCATCGACTTCGCCCTCATCATCTAGCGCGGCTGGGCGAGCATCACGAGCCTGCATGTCATCATCAAAAGGCACGGCATCTGCCTCATCTACAGCAACCACATCGCGTGGGTTACCCTGAGCATCTAAGTCATCCCCTTCCGTCACAACCTGCGAAGAGTCAGCAGGGATGGGAGATCCTAAGCTATCCACAGCAACAGCTGCCGAGTCTATGGCAGCAAGCGCAACATCGACGGAGTCGTAGCTTACGCCTAGCGAGTCGGCGAGTGCAAGACGCCCAAGTGAATCGGCAAGGGCTTCCATATCTGCTCGATGCGACTTCAACGCACTCAACATAACCGTTGCTTGCTGCGCATACGGCGTCTGTTGGTACGAGCGTGAGATGCTGGCGTACAGGGCTTCGAGAAGCAATGGCCCCGCTTCGACACTTGCTAACTGCACAGGCTCCTCCTCTGCTATGGCCAGACTGTCCGACGCGATCTGTATGGAATCGGGAGGCACAGCTAGCGAATCGGTGGCTAGCGCCATGGCAGCACGAGCACTATCCGCAACAACCGTATGTACGCTATCCTGGACCGCCACAGGAGCGGCTCCCTCGGACGGCGTGTCTGTAACGACCTGCGCGGCCGCAGAATCGGCAACAGCAACATTCATACTATCCTTCACGACAGCCAATGTGTCGGATGTAGCAACCATCATACTATCACTTAGCACACGTAAGGAGTCGGATGCTACCAGGAGGCTATCGGATGAAATGGCGAGACTATCACCTGCTGCCGGGATTTCCACCTTTTCCACCCACCCCCGTGCAATGAGCAATGAATCAGGCGCTACGATAGGAATCTCGCCGAAGACATCCAGACTATCGCGCACCGCAATTTCCGTGTAAATCGAGCCAGCAGCCAGCAGCGCTTGGGGAGCCACATCCGTTTCCTCGTAATACAACCCTATCGCCAACATTTGATCTAATGCCTGATCCAACTCGCCTGCTTGCCAGATGGTATACGCCTCTTCATACGCCTGCTGCGCCAATACAAGCGAGTCGGTAACTGCTACTTCCAAAGGAGGCAAACCTAGCCGCTCGCGCACTTCTTCAGCGAAGTCGGACTCGGGATACTCGGCTACAACCTGCCGGTACAACTGATCGGCGGTGAGCGAATCGCCGAGGGAACGCTGCAATTCGGCCAACGCAAAATAGGCGCGTTGGGCCACAGGCTGATTGCTGTCTTCTTCAATAACCATGCGGTACCAAACAGCCGCTGAGTCGGGACGATTCATCGACAAGAAGAGCGTATTGGCTAACTCATAGCGTGAGAGCGCCCGCTCGGCTCGCATGTCCGCTTGACTGGTGGAGTCGCGCGGCACGGGCGATAGGTCTATGGTCGGTAGCGTATCGTCTTCTCCTTCCCCAATAGCATCGAGCGTCAATGCACCACCTTCTCCACCTTGCGCCACTGCATCAGCCGCCGAAATCGCCTCTAACCGTCGCCAGTTGGGAACGAGCGGACGTTCTCCCCACTGATCGATAAAGCTGGCACGTCCTTCCTGTAAGCGAATGCGGTCTTTGTGGTTGAGAAAGCCCGTATCGCCCGCACTGTTGTTGCCACCTTGCGACGATAGGTTCTTCGAGCCACTACCCGCGCCCCGCTGCGCTCCCGAGGCTGCCGCTGAGACACCACCTGCAAAAGCCCGTTCCCGCTGCCTGCGCTCCATTGCTTCGCGCTCCGCTTTCTGCTGCTCGGCTAGCTCTTGGCGAAGCTGGAGAATTTTGGCGTCGAACGCTTCCGTATCAAGGCTCCCTAAGTACAGCAACGAGTCCTGCGTATACACCTGATCGTATACTGTAGCGAACTCCTTGAACACCTCAGCCTTCTCACCAACGTCGGTGATGGCCTCCTGTGTGTAGGCCAGTTCATCAGCCCCTGCCGAGGAACCACCCGCTCCCCTCGTACTCGCCGGACGACGCAAGGAGGTGGAGGCTGTATCGTAGTGGGCCGCAGCTAAGACAAAATCCTCAAACGCCTCCTGATACAATTCCGCGAGTGCATAATGAATGCGCCCCGAGATCGTACCGAGGTTGGTGTTCTCGTCATAGAGTAAGTCGTAGTACACGCCCTCTGCATCGTAGATGTCTCCGTTGGCTTGGTAGATTTGTCCGCGGAGGAAATCTAGTTGGGCCATATAGCTAAAGTTGTTATCGTCCCGCTCCATACTTCGTAGCTCTCGCAGCGCTCGCGCAGCATCGCCATGTATCCCTTCAACACGTACCGCACTGTAGTTGGACGCATACGAAAGTTCGTAGAGCGGTTTGAACCGATCAACACGCTCGAAGGCACGCACCGCATCCTCATAGCGTCCCAGGGTTTCCAAGACTTGGCCTAGCAAAAACTGGGCACGTGCTCCAAACTCTCGGTTCGAAACGCGGTCCACAGCCTGTTCTAGTTCCGTGGCCGCATTGTCCCATTCTTGACGCTGGACGTGCAATTCCGCCAATGCAAGGCGCAGCATCGGCGACCAGCGCTTCGTTAAACCGTCGCGGTTAAGGCTATTGAGCAAGTGTTCGTTGGCCTCGGCATAGGCTCCGCTGGCAATCATCGTCCGAGCCAACCAGAACCGAGCTTCGTCTTCGAGACGCCCACTTAGGTCGATCACCTCTCGGAATTTTTGCTCTGCCCCTACATAGTTTTGCAGATAGAAATAGCTCTTCCCTATTAACAACAAGGCATCATCGGCCCACTTCGAGTCAGGATGGGAACGCAGAACATCCGCGCTCTTCTTGATGGCGTCGTTGAAGCTTTTGGCATTGCCCGGACGCTCGGGCGTAACAAAGATTTGGATGTAGAGATCGCGGTTGATGGGTTGATCGTCTTGTACAATGCCCTTCTCGCCCTCACGGTAGGCGCGCTCCGCGTTGTAGAATTTGTTGTAGTAGGCCGTAAAATTGTCAAAGCGTTTGCCTACGAATGAGCTTTTGCTACACCCACTGAAGGCGACCAGTAGCACTAGGCCGCAAACAAGGGACAAGGCTCCGCGCAGCATTGACCGACGCTTGGAAGCAGAGAAACCATTCATAGATCGTACGTCGCGAAAAACGGGTTGCATCATACAAGCACGTCCACCAGAGCAGCTGGCAGAGGAGGATACGATTGGGGAGAATCAGTAGGCTTGTAACCGTATGTCAGACGCAAAAACGCAATTAGGAACGCATTAGTTGACGCATGAACACTATACCAGGAACGAACGACCGATGCCTAACGAATCTGCCCAACACAACTCACATGTACGGTGTTGGTAGCAGCACGAGCAGGCAAGGGCATACCCGCTGTTATAACGACCAAGTCACCGTTTTGAGCCAGGCCCCGTCCGGTAAGAATGCGTTCAATGAGCCAGATACCGTGGTCGGTATCGTGCTGGAAAGGAATGGCAAAAGCTTTTGTTCCCCAAAGCAACCCCAACTGCCCTACCACGCGTTCGTTATCGGTAAACGCATAAATAGGCACACGCGGGCGATGGCGGGCGATGAGCCGCGCCATACCACCCAGACTCGTCAACGCTGCAATTGCAACGGCACCGACTTGCTCTGCCATCATGCAGGCCGTATAGGCTATAGATTCATTCACGTTTCCGTGGTTAACCGCTTCTCTTGACAAGAGGGCCTGCCCGCCTTGGTAGTTGCGCCGATGTGCTTCTGCGCCGCAAATGATGCCAGCCATCACTTCAACAACACGCGGCGGATGCTTGCCCATAGCCGTCTCGCCCGACAGCATGACGGCATCACTACCATCGAGCACGGCATTGGCAACATCGCTGGCTTCAGCACGCGTAGGCCGCGGGTTTTCGACCATACTTTCCAGCATTTGGGTTGCCGTGATGACGGGTTTGCCTTGCGCCAAGCATTTGTGGATAATCATCTTCTGGGCTGAGGGCAAGTCAGCCATGCTCATCTCAATGCCCAGATCCCCACGAGCGACCATAAGGCCATCCGCTTCTTCGAGAATCTCATCAATGTTATCAACCGCCTCGGGCTTTTCGATCTTGGCCACAACACTGACCTGTTTACCCGACTCGCGAACGAGGCGCATCAGATCTTGGACATCCTCGCGGGTACGCACGAAGGAAAGCGCGATAATATCCACATTCATGGCCAACCCAAATTGGAGGTCATGCAGGTCCTTTTGCGTCAACGAAGGCGTCGTATTGCGGATGTGAGGCAAATTAACGCCTTTCTGGGATCGTAGCGTACCGCCCACAACGACCTCCGTCACAACGTCTTCGCCTTCAATCGCTTTCACCTTCAACTCCAGCAACCCGTCATCAATCAAGATATGTTTGCCAACTTGCACATCATGCGCCAGATTGGGGTAGCTAATGTGGATACGTTCGCTGTTGCTCTCTTCCAGCGGCTCGTTTGTGATAATCAAGGAGTGCCCACGCTGCACGAGTACGGCACCATCCTGAACGGGACCAACACGGATTTTGGGACCTTGGAGATCCTGCAAAATAGAGACATGGCGGTCTTCTTGCTCTGCGATCCGCCGTACCTTTTCGATCATCTGACGATGGAAGTCGTGCGTGCCATGCGAAAAGTTTAGGCGAGCGACGTCCATCCCTGCTTGGATGAGTTCACGGATGGTATCTTCTTCAGATGAGGCGGGACCGAGGGTGCAAATTATTTTTGTACGACGTTGCATAAAAGCACTTTTTGTGGTGGAGCGTATGAGCACGTAACGACCGTCTTCTGTTTCAACAAAGAACGTCCACTACGCCTTAGAAGGTAGCATCCTCACAAAGGAGATCAAACCCGATAGTGATTCCGTAATCTGCCACAGCGCCGAAGCTATCAACACACCCAGCACACGTTTTCGGAGTACGCTCTACGTTGAACGACCTTTTGGCATAGCTATCCCGTGTATCGGACATGAGCCTGAAGCATTCAAATCCCCAACTCCTCTCACCGTCGCACGAAGTCGTTCTTCGCACGGAGCGGCTGTATTTGCGCCGATTCACGCTGGACGATGCACCCCTGCTGCACGCTCTGGACCGTGACCCTGAAGTCATGCGGTATATCACCAAAGGACGGCCTACAGCGCTAGAGGTTATCACGGACCGTGTTCTGCCGACCTGGCTAGCTTTTTACAAGAAAACGCCTCCACAGGGATTCTGGGCGGTACACGAGTCTTCCACCGATACATTCATTGGTTGGTTTCATCTTCGCCCGCAACGGTCGGCACCATTTGACATGGAACTCGGCTATCGCCTGCGCCAAGCCTCGTGGGGGCGCGGCTTCGCTACCGAAGTCGGGCGAGCGCTACTCCGGCGGGCCTTCACGGCCTGGGGCGTTGAGCGCGTCGTAGCGACTACGCTCATCGAGAACACAGCCTCTCAGCGCGTGATGGAGAAATGTGGTTTACGCTTCGAGAAACACTTTATCTATCCGCTTGACCTGTTGCCCACATGGAAGAGAGAAGAGCGACGCGCTGTATTGTATAGCACGACACCTGCTGTTTTTGAGGAGCGTATCGCTGTTGAAAGCGCGCACTAGCGGCAATGCTTGGAAACCTACATGTGACTCAAGTTTTGACCTGGGTGCTTGTTGCAATATTCCGGGTTTCGGCTTTTGAGCTTCGGGCTTAGAACGCTCGCATGGCTCGCTTTACCTAGAGGTGACACGACCGAAGGGACTGATTGCAGATATGCCTCCGTTGGTCAGTTTGGGTTCTGGAAAGCTCCCCTTCCCTCGTACGAGAGTGGATGCTTGCACTCAATGCCACTGCCCCTGTCACAAGGCTGACCGCTGATGGCTGACCGCTGATAATTGACAACAGCCCCCGCTGAACTCGACCAAAACTTGCGTTACATGTATGTCCGAAAGCGACCAGTCGGTTTAGGCTAAACGGCGTATCGTAGGGTTCCTAACAAACATCACCGTTCACCGAGATGCCTCTTACCGACGATCAGTGTTATGCGGCTGTCCAGAGCCGCGATGCCCGCTTTGATGGACGCTTTTTCACGGGCGTCCGAACAACAGGCATCTACTGCCGCCCTGTTTGCCCAGCCCGCACGCCAAAGAAAGATCACGTAGACTTCTTTAGCAGTGCTGCGGCAGCAGAGGCCGCTGGCTTCCGCCCATGTCTCCGTTGCCGTCCTGAGACCGCCCCCCACACGCCTGTCTGGCAAGGTACTGCAACTACTGTCAGTCGCGCCCTTCGCCTTATTGATCGTGGTGTGTTGGATGATGTTTCGACCGAACAGTTGGCAGCACGTTTGGGTATGGGGTCGCGGCATCTCCGTCGGCTCTTTCAACAACACGTTGGGGTATCGCCCCAGGCGCTGGCCCAATCCCGACGCACCCACTTTGCCAAGCAACTGTTAGAGCAAACAACGCTCCCTATCAGCCAGATTGCCTACACAGCGGGTTTTTCTAGTATCCGGCGCTTCAACACAGCCTACAAGGCCACTTTTCAACAAACACCGTCGGGTACCCGCAAACAGCTCCAGCCAGCACCCAAGGCTATGCTGAGCTTGCGCCTCAGCTATCGCCCCCCTTTTGCATGGAAACACCTGCTTGCGTTCTTGAAGGGACGTGCCATCCCAGGCGTAGAGCATCTGGAAGCAGAATGCTACCACCGTTCGGTCACACTCAACGGACGCATAGGCCTGTTAACGGTAGCTCCTGCTTCGAAAGGGCATGCCTTGCAGCTGCAAGTTTCTCCTGCACTCGCACCTGACTTGTTCGCCATCGTGTCCCGCGTTCGGCATCTGTTCGACTTAGATGCAGATCCGCTAACCATTGCCCAGCATTTTGCAGACGATGGCTTGCTTGCGCAAAGCTTTGCAGAACGCCCCGGACTACGTATTCCCGGTGCTTGGGATGGCTTCGAGGTGGCTGTCCGTGCCATCTTGGGCCAGCAGGTTAGTGTTAAGGCAGCATCCACCCTCATGCACCGCGTGGTCGATCAATTTGGGACTCCTCTGCACGAACCGCTAGCCCCTCAGCTGACGCGGCTCTTCCCTGAACCCGCTAGCCTTGCAGAAGCACCCCTCGAACGCATTGGTTTACCAACCCAACGTGCGTCCGCCGTTCGTGCGCTTGCACAAGCCGTTCATGAACAACGTATCCACCTTGCACCCACTGCTGCTGTAGAGGCCACTATCGAGCGGCTTCTGGAACTCCCGGGCATTGGCCCATGGACGGCATCTTACATCGCCATGCGCGTGCTAGGCACCCCCGATGCCTTCCCACACGCCGACTTGGTGCTACGCCGTGCGGCCAGCGTATCGTCCAAGCCCCTAACGCCCAAACAACTCTTGCTCTGTGCACAACCCTGGCAACCCTGGCGGGCCTACGCCGCGCTTCACTTGTGGGCCATGATGGCTTGAGCACGTTTCACTGCCCTCGCGTACAGATCCCAGCACAAACGACTGTAATTCCATGCCGAAACCATACACCGTCTACACCTATATCGACACCCCGCTCGGCCAGTTGTTGGTCGCGCAAACTGAAGCGGGCGTCTCACATGTTCGTTTTATGAACCGCACAAATGCCCTCCAGCCTCCCAAGGACTGGACGTATAAAGCTACTCTCTCCGGCGACGTGGTCGAGCAATTGCATGGCTATTTTGCAGGATCCCTGTTCACGTTCGATGTGCCTCTTGCTCCTCTTGGCACACCTTTTCAACAGCGTGTGTGGCAAGCCTTGCTTACGATTCCGTATGGCAAGACCTGCTCCTATGCTGACATTGCTCAACAGCTAGGCAACCCCAACGCAGTCCGTGCTGTCGGTGCTGCAAATGGTCGCAACCCTGTAGCGATCCTGATTCCATGTCACCGCGTCATTGGACGCGATGGTCGGTTAACGGGATATGCGGGAGGCCTCTCAACAAAAGCTTACCTTCTTGACCTCGAACAAACATATCAACCGGAACAAGGGTCTCAATTCAAGCTCTTCTAACCCCTATCCGGGTTTCGTTTTCAGGCATGCAACATTGTGCGTCACAGATTGAGGCACTGGTGTGGTCTTATGCGACAGTAGGTCGCTCGAAATAGCATGTTCCGGCTTTGAATGGACACCTCCGGCTTTCAGGCATAGGAATTGACAAGAGGAAACTTCGTGTTTTGAACTTGGCTTCCATCTGCTATGCACACGGATTCACCTCCCGTCTTGCCTTCTCGTCCTATACATCGACTGGCTACTCCAGCGGCTGATGCTCGAACGGCAATGCACCCTAACCGTCCGACTGCCATGCCCCTTCACATCGTTCTCATTGAAGACGAATCCGATTACGCCGCGCTCCTCAGCTATCGTTTAAAGAAGCTAGGGCATCCTCCAACACAGATTTTCGACTCAGGAGAAGAAGCCGTCGCGCACATTGTTGAGGAACCCGACTTGGTGTTGCTTGATGTGCGACTCCCGGGCATCAATGGCCTTGACGTGTTGCTCGCCCTCCGCAAGCGCTTCCCAAACCTGCCAGTTGTCATCATCTCCAGCCAGACGTCCGTGGATGTAGCACTCTCTGCACTTGAACGGGGTGCGTTCGACTATCTCACCAAGGGCTATGATGATATGTCCAAGTTGCCCGTGCTAGTCGAGCGACTCGCTGATCGGTCAGCCTTGCTAGCGGAAGCATCCGAGCTACGCACGTCGACTTCCGAAACGGCCTCGCCTCAAATTGTCGGAACCAGCGATGCGATGGAGGAGGTCTATCGCCTCATCCGAAAAACAACACGGAGCGACCTCACCGTCGCGATTATCGGCGAAAGCGGGACGGGCAAAGAACTCATCGCCCAGGCCATTCATCAGCGTTCTAAGCGCCGAGACGCCCCTTTTGTCGTTGTAAATTGCGCAGCTATACCGTCCAACCTCATGGAGAGTACGTTTTTTGGGCACGAGCGTGGGGCGTTTACGGGGGCGCACAATCAACACATTGGCTCGTTTGAGCAAGCTGATGGCGGTGTACTGTTTCTTGATGAGATTGGCGACTTAAGCCTGGACTTGCAAGCGAAACTCCTGCGTGTTCTCCAGAATGGTGAGTTTCAGCGTGTGGGGGGATCGGATAACTTGTGCGTCGACGTCCGCGTTCTATGCGCCACCAACAAGGACGTCGCCAGCATGGTGCAGGAAGGAGCATTTCGCGAGGACCTCTACTATCGCCTCTTCCAGTTCCCGATCACGCTTCCGCCACTCCGTAAGCGAAGCAGTGACATTTTACTCCTCGCCGATCATTTTCGTACGGCCTTCCTCAAACGTAACCCGGACGTTCGGGAAATCCCTTTCTCGGCCTCAGCCAAGCGCGACTTGCTCATGTATCCGTGGCCCGGCAATGTCCGCCAACTTAAACATGTGGTTGAGCGGTCCACACTGCTTGCCGACGCGGATGAAATAATGCCCGCAGACCTCTTACTTGATCGCGAAAAAGTATTCACGCGTCGTCCCACGCCGAAATCCGCGCCACCACCGAGCTTGCCGCCCGTGCTGGGATCACCTGTCACGGCCATTCTCAGCGCACAAACCCCAGATGCGATCTTGCCGTGGGAAACCATTAAGAAGTTAACGCTCCATCACGCCTATCTCATTTGTGACCGCCAGATTCAAAGAACCGCCACGCATCTTGGCGTTACCCGCTCAACGGTTAGTCGTCTACTCAAGCAATACAACATACAGTAAGCCGTAGCCCCTTCCTTGCGTGCTCAGCCAAGTGTGGCCGACACTCGGTCTCGGTAGCTGCGGCTCAACTTGAGCTGGGTGCCATCCTGCAAAGCCACGATAGCTCCACCGTTAAAGTGAGGAATAATTTCTTTAATCCGATGGATGTTCACGATGGTGGAACGATGAATGCGCATAAACACGCGAGGATCAAGCCGACTCTCCACATTGGATAAGCTCTCGCGCAAGAGGTGCGTCTTCGAGCCAATATGTAGCCGCACGTAGACGCCTTCTGCCTCAATCCAGTCGACCGTCTCGGCATCCAAAAAGATGAGCCGACCGTCTGTTTTTAAGACGAGACGACCCGAATACGTTGGGGCCTCTTCCGGCTCGCGTTCCGCTAGCTGCTCATGCGCGTGCTTGTAGTCTTGCAATAACCGCAGCAGCCGATCCGCATATTCGCCGATTTGATGATCACGCAGGCGTTGCCGTGCCTTTTGCAAGGCTACCTTAAAGCGTTTGTCGGCAAATGGTTTGAGCAAGTAATCCAGCGCACTAGCATCAAAAGCCCGTACGGCATACTCGTCGTACGCGGTCACGAAAACCACGATAGGCAAGGACGCCTGATCTTCCAGCCGTGCAATCACGTCGAAGCCATCCAGGCGGGGCATCTGTACATCAAGGAAAACGAGGTGCGGCTTATCGACTTGAATGCGTTGGATAGCATCTTCGCCATTGGTGCATTCACCCACGAGCTGAAGATCAGACTCTTTCTCGATAAGCTTGCGTAGCCGCAACCGAGCCAGCTCTTCATCATCTACAATCAACACACGGATGGGATCGGCACCTTCTTTCATTGAACCAAGGCCAACGTATCGGCTTTTGTGTAAAACGGAATCGTAACAGACACTTGCGTCCCGCCTTCTTGCGGACGTTTTAACGTCAACTGCTGCGCAGGGCCATACAACTGCGCTAAGCGCTCGCGGGTATTTCGCAACCCGATCCCGCCATTACGCAAACTGTGGGCATCTTTTTTCGACAAGCCAGGTCCGTTGTCCTGCACTTCCATCACCAGCGACTCATTTCTCAGATACGCACGAATCGTTACATAGCTTGTTTCGCCATCGGGTGCCGCCCCGTGATCAAGCGCATTTTCGACGAGGGGCTGCAAAATCATGTTGGGCACTTGGGCATGCATGACATCGGGGTCCACTTCAAAACCAACTTCTAAACGATCCCTGAATCGTATTTGTTGGATCTCTAGGTAGTGTGAGAGAAACGCTATCTCTTGCTTGAGACTCACTTCTTGTTTTTCAGCGTTCTCCAGCGTCAGGCGTAACAGTTGACTGAGAAGCGCCAACATCTCTCGGGACGCTTTGACGTTCTCGTCCATCAATGCAGAGATGGCATGTAGCGTGTTGAACAAAAAGTGAGGGTGCAATTGCATTTTGAGGGCCTTGAGTTGTGCCTTTGCGAGTTGTCCCTCTAGCTGTGCTGCTTGCGACTCCCGCTCTTGGTATTTTTGGTAATAGGCCCATGCTTGCACCATAGCGACAATGGCCGCATACACAAACAAATCGACAGAAAGGGTGCTAACGAATAACTGAATGACGCCTTCCCAGAAAGGCACGTCTGGCGGACGAGCCACCCATGAGAACAACGTGCGCGTGACAACATAGAGTAAGGTATCGATAACGGTTACAGCAAGCCAACCCAACACGTGTATCTGGGCATGGCGTCTCCACGTGTTTCGCTCAATCGGAAAGCGGTAGGCCAGATAGAGCACTAGGGGCGTGAGCACAATCCACTGCACCCAACCGATCCATACCCAAAAAGCCCGCAACCATTCAAACTGGGCCTCCGCGTCGAAAAATGCATAGACGACATAGCGCCCGACGAACATCCCTCCGATGCCCGACCACAGCAGGACCAGCAACACCCAACGCATACGGGTCCAGGCTTTAGAGGAGGGAGGTTTTCCTAGAAGACGTTCAATCGGCATAAGCCTTTGATCTGGATGGTCTCAGAAGTTCGGTGAGACCCTGTTGACATAGCACCGTCGGCACAAGGATGCCGAGACAGCTCGTTCCGAGCACGTTATTCATCGTTCGCGCATCAAACTACACGCCAAGGCTCGCTCACGAAAGTTGGTTCCGCACTATACGTGTATCCGCTAAAGATACAGTACACAGAGTAGGCACGTGTATACTTTTGATGCGGAACCGTTCGATCTCGTTCTCAAGCGACGGTTGACTGTGCCAAACGTATGGTCTCGTCTTCGGACGCATGATAGCCGTCAGTTGTCATGGTGAGGAGCACAGCGACGTGGCCATCTCTTGAGGACAACACCGTCAGTGAACAGATGAGATTGCCGCGCTCCCTTCGGGCGCTCGCAAAGACAGCCTTTTTGTGCAATTTGTCATGCGCCCCTCGCCTTCTCTCGTGCCAGCCTATCTCAGTGCGCCTCGTGTGCCTCATGCACACGCCACAACCCACCCATTTTTTTCTTTGGTCCGTGCAAACAATAACGCATCTACAGGTGTCGTTGTAGAGAAGCAGGTAATATCCTGGTTTGGTGGTGGGAAAAAGTCCGGCGTTGTTCTAGCAACGCCGGGCTTTTTTACGTTTTGGGCACACCTAGAAAAAAAGTGTGATGTTCTTCCTGAAAAGAAAATGGGCTACCGTCTTTAATCAGATGCACTTCTCAAAGGGTTCATCTCTCAGGTAGCAGAAGGCGCGGCTTTGTGGTGGAAGCCGCGCCTTTTTTCTTGCATCCTTGGCGTAGTCAACGCATCTCATCGCTTTCCTTTGTCGGTCACTGTGCGTATCGTCGCGTATTCTTGCGGCACACCACGTGTGTTCAACGGACGCTTCCTACGATTCAAACTACATATACCTAGCCAGACTGTGTCTATGAAACGATTTGTTGCTCTCTGTGCTTTTGCTCTTGCCTTAACATCGGCTCCAGGCACCGCTAGTGCTCAGTTTCTTGTTGGCCCCCAGCTTGGCGTCAACCTAGATGGCTCAGCGTTCTTCTTTGGTGCCAATGTGCGCTTTCCCATCACTGTTGGCGAATATGCACTGACCGCAAACCCGAACCTGGACCTCTACTTGTTCGAAGACGATGCCACAGCAGCTCGTTTTAACCTAGATGCGCTGTACACCTTGGCCCAACTTTCAGACCTTGAAACCTATGCAGGCGCAGGGTTACTCATCGAATACACCTCAGTTGACCTTCCGCCAGGAACGCCGGATAACATCGAATCGACCGATACGGACTTAGGCATAAACCTCAAGCTGGGTGCATCCTTCGCACCTGTCGATGCTGGCTTCCAACCGTTTGTCGAGATGCACTTCACGCTAAAGGATAACAGCGACTTGGCCTTTCGGGCAGGTGTTCTATTCCCTCTCAACTGATGCTGTCGGTTTGCGTTAGCTGATTTTCCCTCTCTACCCTTACCCCGGTTTTGACTTCAAGGACTAAGCGAATCAACCTGCAGGCAAAGGATGGATGCGAAGCCCCAAAGGCAGAGAAAAGCCCCGTGTAAAACCCCAAAGCGAGCGTGCAAGCGTCCTAAGATCCCAAACCGAAGAACGAAAAGAAGTACCCTCGCACAGCGAGCAAAACTTGGATTAGCCTATGGGTAGTGACCTACTCGTGCGGCGCAAATGGACGTTTCGAGCGCACGGACGGCAGGTTGTCTTCGTGAAAAAGCGCCAGGAGAGTGCTGAGCACGTACTCATGAAAGCGTTCCTGTGGGCGCTGTATGTCCCAATCTATCCGTCGCTGTTGGTCGAAGTGGGTATTGGTACGAAGTATAAACCCGACCTTGTAGCATTTGCCAATGACCCCAAGCCCGTATTTTGGGGTGAAGCGGGAAAAGTCAGTCCGGCGAAAATCCGAACGCTTGTCCGACGCTATCCCCATACGCATTTTGCACTGGCCAAGTGGGGCGAACGGTTAGATCCACATGTACGCATCGTGGAGAAAGCCTTGGCCCAGGCAAGCACGCGAGGCCAACCTTTTGACCTCTACTCGTTCCCGCCGGACAGCCATGAGCGCTTTATTTCTTCAGCTGGCGAAATCACGGTTTTCCGAGAAGCTTTGCGCTGGCAGCGCCTCCCATAGGCGTTCCTTTTGCCCTAAACGTTCCTGAACAATTAAGGGCGGAAGGCATTTAGCAGGCGGTTTCTTTGGGTAGTTCGGCTTCCTTTGTCACTTGTATACACGTTGCGCATGAAGCGTTTTTTCTTACTTAGCCTTGCCACCACAGTTTTACTACTTGTTGGCTGCGACTCCAACGATCCAGAGCTGGAAGTGGGTGAACTGATCATCGAAGACACGCTTGTGGGAGATGGCCCAGCGGCGCAAATCGGCGATTTTTTAGTGGTTGATTATGTAGGCACTCTCGAAGACGGCACCATCTTCGAGACCACGGTTACCAGCACGCCTTTTCGCTTCACACTCGGAGACAGCACGTTGTTAGAAGGCTGGAACCAAGGATTGGTGGGCATGCGTACAGATGGACAGCGCCGCCTCATAATCCCGCCGAATCTGGCGTATGGTGTGGATGGTTTTCCTGGACGCATCCCTGGCAATGAAACGATCACCTTTGATGTTCGCTTGATTGCCGTACAGAGCACGATTAGCAATCTCGCCTGGAACGACCTGAACGAAGATGGCTTACAATCGAGTGACGAGCCAGGATTACCGGGCATCACAGTCACAGCTTTCGATTGCGCGGATAATAGCGTCGTTGCCACCGATACGACAGACGCACAAGGATTGTATAAAATCACAGGTCTCGACGCAGGCGAGTATGCCGTGGAGTTCTTGCCACTTGCCGGTTTCGTCTTCAGTCCACAAAATCAAGGATCTAACGACAACCTGGACTCGGATGCAGATGCGGATGGTCGCACGGAATGTATTACTGTGGCAACAGACACGTTCCTGCAAAACGTCGATGCAGGCCTGCATCAATAGTGCTCATCAGGCATGACGCACCTTTGTGAAAGCTTGGAAACCTATATGACCAATACTCCGTGCAGTATTGGTTTCCTGAATCCCGGGATCGCAGCCTAGTAGAATTATCGAATGAAAAAATACGCTTAAGCGCATCGTTTCCCCTCCTATTAGCGCAATTTTTTTGACCCGACTCCCCATGCCTACAGTCTAATCGCAATGCTGCGCGGCGGCGCACTCGCTCGCAAATTCAGGATGCTCAGATTGCATGGCAGACCGGACGGCCTAGAAATTCAGGAATTCGATTGCAGCGTAGGTTGACGCCCAGTGGTTCCGACCACACGTCAGCGGTATCGTCATCTGATTCGCTTGTAGGTTCAGCGCACAAGCCTGACATGATCTTTGTGAGAGTCGTACGGACTTTGTGCCGTACAACTCTTACAGATTGCGAACGACTGTGTAACACGTCGATGCTATTTCACGGGCACAGGCATCCGTTTTACCTAAGCATGAGCCAATCTACGGTTACATTATTCCCGGAGCCTGGAGCAGCTTCAAGATTTACTGTAAAGCCAGCAGTTGTTTTATTAGTTACAAAGGTGCGTGTTGCACCGCTAGCAGGCGCCCCACTGGTGCCTGATACAGAAGTCAGAATGAAGTAATTCGTGTCTGGCTCAGCAATAGGAAACGTCACAGTAGCCGTAGTATTGGTATCAGCTATTGTTTTTGCACCGCGTAGTTGATCTGATCCCAAGAGCCGATTGGCCACCAAGCCTTTCAGGTTACTATTCTGTGCTTGAGCGAACATCGAAACGTATGGCTCAGCCATTGGTGTCCGTGTATAGGCCGCACCCCATGCATAAACATGTTGCAGTTGATTAGTATCTCGGAAGATACGGACAAAGATGTCTCCGCCCGTATGTTCAAACTTTTTGGTGATACGTACACGTTGGGGAGCTTTGTCTGATAAATAAACAACTAGATCTTCAGATTCGGCTTGTGCACCTGTAGTGAAAATGCGCAAAGTCACTTCTCCAGGGTTTCCCGTCGCTGATTGCAACCAAACGGAGAAGGTTCCATATTCGTTTGCTGTGGAGGTTAGCGAGGTGTCTTGCTGGATATAGGAAGAGCTCGTGTTGGCAAAGTCAAGCTTGTCCACTGTTTGGCTCCCGTCGGGAGCATCTTCGGCATTAGCCGTAACAGTACAGTCACTTTTCACCCACTCGGACGCATCAAACGCTGATGTCTTCTTTAGATTGCCCTGAAATACACCAAAGCCACCAGCGAACTCTGGTAGAGCATAGTATGCTGGGATCGTTTCTGTTTGAAAGCCGCCTATCCTGGAATTTTTTAATGAGAGAAATATACGAGGGCATCGGATATGCTTGAAGATATCTCCGATGATCCTATCATCTTTAGGGTAGTCTGATGATAAATAGACAGGGTCGTCACCGTACTTTGAGTTGTAAATAATACTGGTATCTATCTCTAGATAGACAGGCGTGTTGTCGCCTGTACGCTCGCAATTGTCGGGGAAATCGACAGCATAATCCACCTGTAGTGCAGTATCACCACAATTGGCATAACAACCTTGTAAGAATACACGTGATCCTATGTTGCTTACGCCTTGCTGGCTCGTGTCAGCGCGTTCAAATTTGATCAATCGACTTGAGCTTGTCGAATGGGTTTCCATATAACTGCCAATGATCGTTAAGGGATCGACCCCATTGACAACAAGGTTGTTTACCGTATCCGAACTTCCGTGATGTCCACGTTCAAGCTGGCAACCGATCAGCGTGATACTCAGCAAGGCGCGTTCAAAATCACCCAGGTGCAGTTGCGCCTCGTAATTTCCATATAACAGACAACTTGTGAATTGCGTGTGCTGTGCTCTTTTTACCAGCTTTACCCCAATTTCGTTGTCATATGCTGATATGCGATCATAAAGTGCACTCCATGCTCGGTCCTCATTGGCAATTCCAATCCCTGGCGTTCCTCTGCATTCATGGACCGTAACGTTCCGAAAAGTAGCTCGGATACCAGCGCCATCATGTATATAAATGCCATATCCAGCTTTTGAATCTCCATTTATAGAGAAATCAGAAAGTTCAGAGCGCTCCGCAACACCTCCAGAAGATACGGCATCAAGCTTGAGACACGTTGCATCCGTTGTGCTAACCATAAGGGTCGTTTCCTCTTTGCCTGCTCCCCGAAGCCGAACAGACCCTTTGATATGGAGATTGTTAATCTTGTAGGTTCCAGGGGGTATGAAACACTCGATGCCAACATTCTGGGATGCTTTAATCGCATCACTAAAAGTTGTTGTTGCATCTTGACTGCCCGATGGATCAGCGCCAAACCACGTAACACTGATGCTATCCGCAAACTGGCGCACCCAGGTGTTGCCCGTACCATTTGCGTCAAAGATCAGTCCATCGTCAATATCTAATGAGCCTCCAGAGGCCCACAGAAAGGTACCTCCCCGATTTGGATCGGTCACGAGAACAGCTTGGTTGCTTCCTCCAGAAGTGGCTTCAAGCGTGCTTATGTCACTTACAGTAGTTAGGGTTAGAGTAGCCATACAATTGGTAATAGGGTGATAAGAAGGTGCTATCCGGAGGGTGAATCTAGTACAACACATAAAACGCATGAAAATCATTCAGTCGTTCATGTCTTTCAAATTTATTTAGTCATGTTACGCAGCCAGACATATGCTCCCTCAGAACAGATCAAAATCCAAGGTTTCGAAATTGGTTCACTAAACGCCGATTATTAGAATCCGCGAAAACAGGCTAATTTTGATGGCACGATGGGCTAGTGCGCAACATGACTTATTTAAACACATCAAATAAGTAGGTGTACTTGAGTACGAAGCTGCGGTTGAGGGTGTTGAGCGGCACCCCGTCGATGTCGTTGGTTTGATTGTAGACCAGGAAAAGCCCTGTATTCGCGGCTTGCAACCACCCGAAGCGTAGGTTCATCGACCAAACGTCGGCTTGGTCATTGTACTGGACGAGGCTCTGCAAGTAGACACGCGGCGTAAACGAATAGGAAAGCCGAGCACGCAGCAGATTCGTCGTGAAGCTGCCGTTGGGCAAGTCGATGTCGTTGTGCGAAACGCTAAACTCGGCATTGAAGGTATCACTTGCCCGCAGCCGTAGTGTTGGAGTGAGGGTAACGCGGTCCCCTCCGAAAAAGCCGCCGATGATCGCTCGCATACTAAGACTGACCCATTCACTACGATCTGTGAAGCCCACAATCATCGCCTCGGCATGATCGTAAGTGCCTGGGGCTACGCCCACACCATCGGCGATGTCGAAAGCCTCACGTACGCCTTCCCGGGTGAAGTTGATACCCGTATGAATCTCATAGCCCCCCTCCCACTCCCAGTGGTTATCGATGTGTAAGAAACTCGTCTCATGGAAGCCATCCAACCCCCAGTAGCTGTTCCAACTGATGTGCGGTCGCAGTTCATGGATGCCGATAAAATCGGAGGGACGGTAACGGTTGAAGATCAGTCCTGATACCTTGCGATAGGACTCCCGCCGTAGGAAACCAGTTTCTGGATTGAAGTTTTCCCCGACTTGCGTGTACGTCGCTTGCAAGAGCCACGCCTCGGAGTTGTAGTTGGTCAACACGTGGAATGCATACTCATCCTCACCATCCAAGTCCGATGAAAAGGAGCGCGCGCCAAAGCCGCGAATCTGGGCAAACTCACCAATGCCTAACTCACCATCCACGGCCAACAAACGGTTGTAGTCGCTACCCACCGCAAAGTCACCGCTGCCTTCGCGGTTGGTGAAGATCACACCGATGGAGGACCGATTGGGCAATTCCCGCTTCACGCGCGCCACAGCAAAATTATTGGACGGCACCAACTCACGATCAACCGACTCGGTCTGCATGTTAAGCAAGCCGATCTGCAAACCTCCGACATTTCCTGAAAGACGTGCTCCACCGAGAATCGGCACATTGACGCCATCCGTGCCGATACCGATGCGCCGACTAAAAAACAGATCGACTTCGCCCGATTCTCCGACGGAAAACACACCCGCATTTTCAAGGAAAAACGGACGCTTCTCGGGAAAGAAAAGGCTGAAACGATCCAGGTTGATTTGCTGCTCATCGACTTCAACTTGGGCGAAATCGGTGTTATAGGTCAGATCGAGCGTAAGGCTGGGCGTGACGCTGTACTTGACATCAACGCCAAAATCACCATCAGCATCAATATCGTCTTCGGTCTCAAAGTCACGATCTGCCGATCCGAGCGCATACGGAATCACTTTGAGGTTGCGTGGATCAGGGACATTGAGGCCCGTGATGCTACCTGCCAGTGAGACGCGGTTCAAATCGAACTGGCGGGGCAAGGGTGCCCAAAAAACTTCCTCCTGATTGCGAGGAATCGTCCGCTGAAAGTTGATCCCCCAGGTTTGGTTATCCTGTCTTGGAAAACGCAAGGTGCGGAATGGAATCGCGAATTCAGCGCTCCAGCCCTGGGCATTTACGCTCGTTCGCACATCCCAAGCTCCATCCCAGTTGATGTTAAACCCTCCTACGGCTCCGCCTTGCTGGCGCGCACTACCAAAACCACCTCGGGCTTCGTTCGTGACCTGGGCGTCGTACTCAATGCCCGCCGGATTCGTCCCAAACACGAAGCCGTTCTGGTTGTCATCGTAGGTGTCCAACAAAAACCGGAAGCTGTCGGTTTGGCTGAGCGACGCATCCCGCCGGCTATCAGCCACGACAAGGCGTTCGGGCTGGCGGTCGTAGCACACCACACCGACGTACAGCACATCTTGCGTGAAGAGAACACGCACCTCGGTACGCTCGGTGGCTGGACTGCCTTCATCCGGCTGCGTTTGCGTGAACCCAGAAACAGGCGTTATCGTCTGCCAAACGGCATCATTCAGCACATCGCCGTCGAGTGTGGGAGCCTCATCGACCGCATGGGCCTGCATGGCAGGTGTATCGTTGTCATCGGCATGCGCGAGAACAGGATGAGCAACAACAAGAAGCAAAAGTGCGAGAGCCAATCTGCACATGAGATAAGCGGGCTAGGACGTGCATACTTTTTTGCAACCTACGGCATTCTAAGGCATCACGCAATTGTAGTATCGCGTGGTGTCCATCGTTAACGTGCCGCAACCAAACGTAGCGCTTGGCTCCTCTGCCCTTTATCTCTCACATACGCTCTTCAACCAAGCTGCGCTTAGGGCGTGTTGACATTTGGCCTGCTGAAGCTGGTTTACAGCATATTTTGGCCAGATCAAGGCACTTGGCGAGGTCGATGCCGCGCATCGGGTGAGTCAAGCAACGCTGAATTTGGGGAAAAGAGGCGTAAACCAGCGATTCACGTTGAATGTCAACACGCCCTAGTCCAAGAACAACGGTGTCCCCGGCCCAACTGGTATACCCAACGCCAGCATAATTGCAAAAAGAATGCTCCATGAAATCAAGAAAGCTACGGAATAGGGTAGCATCGTAGCGATGACCGTTCCCAAACCCGCCTTCTGGTCATACCGCTGGAAAAACGCCAGCACCAATGCAAAATAGAGCATCATGGGTGATATGATGTTGGTGACGCTATCACCCACACGATAGGCGGCTTGCACCAACTCGGGCGAATAATCTAAGATCATGAACATCGGTACAAAAATCGGAGCCATCAGCGCCCACTTGGCCGAGGCGCTGCCGATGACGATGTTGATGAGCGCCGAGAACAAGATAAAAGCAATAAGGAGCGGAATCGGACCTAGCCCCGAGGCTTGCAAGACCTCGGCCCCTTTGATGGCGGAAATGACACCCAGGTTCGTCCAGTTGAAATAGGCCACAAATTGCGCGGCAAAGAACACGAGAACCATGTAGGATCCCAGCGTATTCATCGTTTTGTCCATCCCTTTGATGACGTCGTCATCGCTGGTTATGGTTTTAGCCCCCAAGCCGTAAGCGATACCCGCTATCGCCGCAGCTACAAAGATGAGCGCTACGATGCCGCTCATAAAGGGCGAATTAAGAACGTCCCCTGTTTCTTGGTTGCGCAACATGCCATTTTCGGGGACGAGCGTGAAGAGCAGCAATACCACAAAGCCCACCAAGGCCCAGCCCGCCCACCGCAAGCCGCGACGCTCCTCATCGGTTACATCACGGAGTTCTTCCGCTTTCTCCTCACCCGTGTAAGAGCCGAGTCTTGGGACGACAATTTTTTCCGTCACCCACGTACCGACCACAGCGACTAACAACGTCGAGATCAAGATGAAATAGAAGTTGCCCGCAATGTTGACCGTATAGTTCGGATCGAAGATGTGTGCCGCTTCCTGGGAGATGCCGCCTAGCAACGCATCCAATGGTCCAACAACAAGATTCGCACTGAACCCACCAGAGACGCCAGCAAACGCAGCAGCCAGCCCAGCGAGTGGGTGCCGACCAACGGCGAGAAAGATGATACCGCCCAACGGAATAAGGAGCACGTATCCTGCATCAACCGCAATGTTGGACAGGACACCCGCGAGGACAATGACGAAGGTGAGCAAGCGCTGTGGTGCTGCCATTACGAGTTTGCGCAGGGCACTGCTAATCAACCCCGTCTCCTCGGCAATCCCCAAGCCGAGCATAGCCACGAGCACCGTGCCCAATGGCGCGAAGCTGGTGAAGTTGTTGACCAACTCCGTCACCATGAGCCGCAATCCTTCTCCCGAAAGCAGATTCACGGGCGTAATCACATCGTCTGTCACAGGATGAACAGCGCTCGTACCCATCGCACTGAACACCCACGACAAGAAGACCACTAAGAGCGCCAACAGACCAAAGAGGGTTGACGTATTCGGCAAGGCATTCCCGACGCGTTCGACATGCGCAAGTGCCCGATCAATGAAGGATTGCTTCTCCTGATTCGTTGCCATTCGACTACTGAGCTTGGATGATGGGACGACAAAAGCGCCCGCAACATAGATCTGTACTGCCTATTTTGGAGCATGGGTGTACCCCTTTTGGACCAGAAGGACGAGATCGTTACATCTGGTGTACGCTTCTTTTCACCCCAGCCCAGCATCTTTACGCCGACCTTAACCCGCTACCCTTTCTTATGAATCGCACGGACTTCCTTACCCAACTGGATACTACGGAAACCTGGGACCTCATCGTCATTGGCGGGGGTGCTACAGGCCTCGGGGTTGCCATCGAAGCCGCATCACGGCGCTACAAAACGCTCCTACTGGAGCAGCATGATTTTGCGAAGGGCACCTCGTCGCGCAGCACGAAGCTCGTTCACGGAGGGGTCCGCTACCTCCAGCAGGGCAATCTTACACTCGTTCTAGAGGCTCTTCGGGAAAGGGGGCGCCTGCTCAAGAATGCGCCGCACTTGGTGCGCAACTTGCCCTTCATCGTGCCCAATTATGATTGGTGGGAAGGGCCGTTTTACGGGATTGGCCTCAAGCTGTACGACATGCTAGCAGGCCGAGCAGGTTTCGGCACCTCAAAGAACCTCTCCCGTACAGACACGCTAGAGCACCTCCCTACCCTCGAACCGGAAGGCCTGCGCGGTGGAGTCATCTACCACGACGGGCAGTTTGATGATGCACGCCTTGCCGTCAATATGGCACAGACCGCAAGCGAGTTGGGCGCGACGGTGCTGAACTACGTCAAGGTGACGGGCCTCACAAAAAGCAACGACACCATTAGTGGCGTAACCGCCAACGATACGCTCGACGGACGCGCCTATGCCCTCAAAGCTCGCGTAGTTGTCAACGCGACGGGGGTGTTCACAGACAGCATCCGGCGCATGGACAACCCCGAGGCTCATACGATGGTTAGCCCGAGCCAAGGGGTGCATGTCGTCTTAGATCGCTCGTTCTTGCCAGGCGATAGCGCCATCATGGTGCCCCGAACCGACGATGGGCGTGTACTGTTTGCCATCCCCTGGCACAACCGTGTTGTCGTTGGCACGACGGATACGCCTGTCGATGAAGCCACGCTCGAACCGCGTGCGTTTCAAGAGGAAGTAGACTTTATCCTAAAACACGCCGCTCGCTACTTGACGCAAGACCCCGAACCCTCGGATGTACGCAGCGTGTTTGCTGGGCTACGCCCACTGGTTAAGAGTGGCGAAGGAAGCAATACAGCTGCCCTTTCGCGTGACCACACGTTGCACTTGGATCGTTCGGGTCTCGTCACGATCACAGGAGGCAAGTGGACTACCTACCGCAAGATGGCTGAAGATACGGTCGATCAGGCTGCCGTCATCGGTCAGCTGGAGGAGCGGCCCTCGGTTACACGCGACCTGCACCTCCATGGCTGGCATCCCAATGCTGCAGCGTTTGGCACCCTCGCGCATTATGGTGCCGATGCACCTTTGGTACAAGTGGTTATGGCGGAACAGCCGCACTGGCACGAACCGCTACACCCCGCCCTCCCCTACACGGCAGGCGAAGTCATCTGGGCCGTGCGCCATGAGCTAGCGCAGACCGTTGAAGACGTGCTCTCGCGGCGTACACGAGCGCTGCTCTTGGATGCGCGAGCCAGCATGGAGATGGCCGAGCAAGTAGCTCAACTCATGGCAGGCGAACTAGGGCGAGACGAGGTATGGATAAAACGCCAAGTCCACGAATATCGCACCCTAGCATCGGGCTATATTTTAGCAGACGCTTGACGTCCTCTTGAGGGCTGTGGGGGCCATGTATCAGGCGAGGTGCCTTTCGCCTTGGCGAGTCCACGCGGGAGAATGACAGTAAACGTCGTCCCAATGCCTTTTTTGCTTTGAACTTGAATGGTACCATGCATAGCATCCACCAGCCGTTTCGTAATCGACAAGCCGATGCCTGCCCCATCAAAGTTCCGCGTTAGTCCCTGCGACTCTTGCCGAAACGCCTCGAACAAATCAGGCAGAAACTGTGGGCTAATGCCTACTCCCGTATCCTGAACAGTCACGTAGACCTCTTCCATAAGACATTCAACACCGACAATTACTTCGCCCGATTCCGTGAACTTGATTGCGTTACTTACCAGGTTCGTGAGAATACGTTCGTACGCGGCTTGATCCCAGCATGCGGTAAACTCGTGCTGTTTCGGCGGTCGCAAACGCAATGCAAGGCCACGCTGTTTGGCAAGTGGCTGCATAGCGGCAAGCGTGGTCTCTGTCAAACGAACTACCTGCTGTATGGTTGGCTCAAGATGCACGCCTCCGCTCTCTAGCTTCGAGAGATCCAAGATAGAGTTTATCGTACGAAGCAGCCGCTCTCCACTTTGATGGATGAGATCAACAAACTCGGTTTTCTCGCCTTCTATCTCTTCTCGCAGAATATCAGCAAATCCCAATATGCCCGCGATAGGTGTCCGCATCTCATGGCTCATGTTGTCGAGGATCGTGGACTTAAACTGAGCAGCCTCTTCGGCTTTCTCTTTGGCATTAATTAATTCATTTTCATAGCGTAGCCGTTCGGCCAAAATGAGGTCTAGTTGTTTGCTAACCTGCTCTTCTAGATTCTCATTAAGCACCTTGAGTCGTGCCGCTTGTTCACGGATCGTCAACATGTTTCGTATCCGTGCTAGCAATTCACGTGCATTGAAAGGTTTGCTCACGTAGTCATCGGCACCACGCTCTAGTCCTTCCACTTTCTGATCGATGGACGCTTTCGCGGTGAGCAGTATAACGGGCAGGTGACGAGTGGCGGCGTTCTCTTTCAATGTAGAGCACAGGGCATACCCATCTAGCCGCGGCATCATAACATCACTTAGGACCAGATCTGGCTCCAAACGCTCTACTTCCTCCAAGGCCTCCACTCCATCACGCGCCTCGTCCACGATATAGAGGGGTTCCAAGATGCTACGGATGTAATCTCGGATATCAGGATTATCGTCCACAACTAAGACACGCTGCCGCTTGAGCGGTGTATCCCCCCCGTCATCCGGCCCAACCGATACTGGAGCGTAGGTGTCTTCTACCTCCGACGGATCTGCAACCACAACTTCAGACAACCACTGCTGCTCCTGATCAGCCTCGCCCAACACAAGCGCCTGAACAACGTCGGGATGACTCAGCGGCAAATGGACCGTAAACGCTGTGCCCTCTCCCACCACGCTGGTCACATTAATTGTTCCTCGATGCAAGATCACCAGTTCTTTCGTAAGCGCTAGCCCAATGCCCGTGCCTTCCTGCACCTGCGAGACGCTGCCATCCACTTGTTGATACCGATCAAATATGGCAGCTTGTTGTTCTGCAGGAATACCAGGGCCTGAATCGTGAACCTCTATGCATACCTGATCCGTTTCGGGATAAAGCGCCACTTGAATACGAACGGCTCCGCCCTGTGGGGTAAACTTGAGCGCATTGGAGAGCAGATTGAAAAATACCTTCTCCATCTTCTCCCGATCAAATACGACTGGCACTACTTCTTGGTCGGCATCGAACGACACGTCTATATTGCGCTCTGTAGCGAAGGCAGAAAATGAAAAAACGATACCTTCGAGGAACGAAACTATGTTGGCCTCTTGGGCCTGCAGTCTCAGATGCCCTGCTTCGGCCTTGGCTAAGTCAAGCAGTTGATTTATCAGCCGGAGCAAGCGCCGTGCATTGCGGAGCATGATCTCGACCTGCTCCCGCAGCTTGTCAGAAAGGGGACCAGATGCCCCACTGAGCACATTCTCTAGTGGACCAATAATGAGCGTAAGCGGCGTCCGAAACTCGTGAGATATGTTGTTGAAGAAGCGGGTTTTTACGCGATCCATCTCACGGAGTTGATCGGCTTGCGCGGCCACTACTTTACGCGATTCTTCTGCTTCTTGCCGTGCCCTTTCGGTTTCCACAAGTGCTCGTTCCGTCTCCTCTTTCGACTGTTTGAGTGCTCTGGTCTGTTCGTCCACGCGTTGTGAAAGCTCGGCCTCCCGGAGCCGGAGCTGGCGCACCCGAACCTGTTGGAGGACAAAACCGATCATGACGAGTCCTGTTACGGCAAGCAGATAAAACCAGGTAGTCTGATAAAAGAGCGGCAACACCTCAAACGTGAGCGAGGCCGCGTCCGTACTCCACACGCCATCCAGATTTTGTGCGCGAACTTCGAAGGTATACACCCCAGGATTGAGGTTCGTGTAATACGCGGTACGCCGAGTCCCGACAGCCATCCAAGCCTCATCGTACCCTAGCAAACGGTATTCAAACGTAACCGCTTCGGGAGCAGCAAGACTAATACCAGTGTACGCCAATTCTATCGTGTGCCTTCCAGGTGGAATTATGTCAACAGCTTCGGGGGCATAGCGGGTGCTATCGGCAATCAACTGCAACACATGCACAGGCGGAGCAACCGTATTTGTCGGATAGCGTGAAGGATCAATGCGTACCAGCCCTTCCATCGTCGTAAACCATAAGTCGCCATTACGCGCCTTCCAAGCGGCAGGCTGGGTGCCTCCATTGGCTTCTTGGGTACGTAGCCCATCGGCCCGCCCAAAAACGTTAATCGCTAGTTTTGCCTGACCTGCTTCCAGCGCAGCGATGGCTTTTTCTTTCTCGATGTGGAACAGACCGCGCATGGTTGCCATCCACAATCGCTCCTGGTCGTCCTCCAAGATCTGGAGCACTTTATTGCTCGGTAAGCCCTGCTGCTCGGTCAGGCAGGCGACCGTATCGCTTACGACGCGGCACAACCCATCGCCCAGCATACCCACCCACAGCCCTGCCTCGTCTTCATGTATTGTCATTACGGTTCCGCTCGCTAGAGCCGTACTTTCGGCGACGGATGCGATAAAGGTTCCCTCTTTGCGGTACAAGCCACTCCCGTAGGTTCCAACCCAAAGCTGACCTTGTGCATCGCGATGCAACGCTGTAATCAACGCATCCGCTAGCACATCATCTGGCGCTAGCGGTTGGACACGCTCGTCGACGACTTGCTGCAAGCCGCCATCTGTACCCAGCCAGATACCCCCCGTCTCATCGGATGTTATGGCATAGACATTTGGACTCACTAAGCCCTCGTCTGCGCCCCAGCAGCGTTGTGCGCTCGCGTCTAGACGACAGACGCCGCTGCCATAGGTGCCGACCCATAATGCACCGTCTTCGTCTTCGTAAAGCGCATACACATCCGAACTGGGCAAAGGGTCATAGGCCTCAAATATTTTCGTGCTTCCGGCAGCTGCCCGGTTGAGGCCACCACCCTCCGTACCTACCCAAAGTACACCGTCTTGGTCTTCAAGTACCGCAAATGTCGCATTACTCGATAGCCCCTCCTGCTTAGCGTATGGTATAAATTTGCCCATACGAAGCTGATTCAAACCACCCCCATCGGTCCCGATCCACAGATTGCCTTCTGCATCTTCGAGTAAACTGCGCACGCGGCTGTTGGTTAAGCCCTCCTCAACACCAAACGTGTCGAACCTATCGTTTGCAAGCCTGCATACGCCACCATCTAGGGTGCCAATCCAAAGTGTGGCTGCAGCATCCTCATAAAGCGCACTCACTACATCACCACATACCCCCTCCGACGTGCTCCAAACCGTCGTTTCCTCTCCGGCGCGGTACACCAACCCATTGTTGGTCCCCACCCAAACGCCTGCTTCCGTCGACTCGATGGCCCACACCAATGTCTCAAAGGCATCTCCGAGAACAGGCTCAAACTGCCCGTCGCTATAGGTTGTCAGTCCCCCTTCGGTCCCAATCCATAACATGCCGTTCGCGTCCTCTTCGAGATCTAAGATAACATTGCCCGTGAGTCCGTCATCGGTGGTGAACGTAGTGAACCGCTCGCCATCAAACCGCGATAGCCCGCCTTCAACGGTGCCCACCCAAAGCGTTCCATCTTGGCTTTGAAGGAGCGAGCGTACAAATCCGCTGCCTAAGCCGTCTTCTGTTGTAAATGTCTCAAAACGTCTGTCAGCGTAACGCGTCACTCCCCCACCACCTGTACCTATCCATAGAGCACCATCGTTGTCAACGAGTAAGGCTCGGATTTCGTCATTCTGGAGGGCTCCTACATTGCCTGAACTAAATAGTGTAAATGTAACACCATCGAAGCGCGCCAACCCCTCTTGCGTCGCAATCCATAGAAAACCGTCGGGGGTTTGTGCCGTCGCGTAAACAGAATTTTGTGGTAGCCCATCATCGGTTTGCCATACCCGGTGGATATATTGAGAAACGTGTCGATTAGGGTCGAGTTGGAGTGCAACACGTTCCTCCGCCTGTCCTACGCCGATACCTGCGCTACCTGAAAGAAGGAGCGCAATCCAAATGCGATGCCAGGCAGGGTGGCTCATAATTCCATATCAAATCAAATGCAGGGAAATACAATAGATATCGGTCACGGGGGCACTTCGTATAAACGAACTATTTTCGAAAAGACCCCTCATGTCACTGGCATACGTTCAGTATATCGTCTGAACGCGCAACAAGCTATCCCGTATGGTCAGACAAACGCCCTCTTAACTCAAAAGAACACCTCGTGCCTCCCCCACGTTGCCCGTTTTCAGCGGACGTGACCCATATTATTGCCAACAATCTATGAACACGACATGAAGATGGCTTCTTTTTTGATTATTTTCTGTGTAGCGGCTTATAAGTCGTTGGGGCTAGCCGATAAGATAAATCGAACCCCGCATGCGTTCTCCCCATCTCTGTTCTCTTCTTTACTACGTAGTGCATATGCGTTCTTCCTGCAAGCAGACGCCCATCCTCACTATACTTATCGGATTAAGCGTTTTTGTATTAAGCGCCTGCTCCGATTTTCCTCCGGCAGCTCAACCTGATGCATCCTCGCATACGACCGCTTTCTCGAAGGCCCGTCATTTCCACATGCTCGACCAAGCCCAGCAAGCGGAAAATGTTGCCGGCAAAAAAGGAAAAGTTAACCTCATCATTGGTGTCAATGAGAGCGAAACGACGCTTTCGGGCCAAAAAGTAGCGACCCGCTATAAGGTAGCTACACGCTACAAGGTAGCCACGCGCTACAAAGTGGCGACTCGCTATGAGTATAGGAAGGTCTTTAGTGGCATTGCTGGCTCCGTGCCTGCAGAAAACCTGGAAGCCATCCTACGCGAAATGGAGAACGACCCCGATGTAGCATGGGTCGAACCCGACTACCTGCTGCAACCGATTGATATGACAAAAGAGGCGAAAAAACTCGCTAAGTCTCTAACTAAAGGGCTGCTCGGTGGCTCGCATATCAGCAATGGTCAAGAACTGCCTTGGGGCGTAGAGTCCATCGGTGCGACTGAAAGCTGGACACAATCTGGTGACGGTCAGGGAGCTGTAGATATAGACGTCTACATTTTGGATACTGGAGCCGCACATGCCGACCTCAACGTTGTAGAGTGCCTCACCTTCCAAGGTGGCGACCCGCAACCCTGCAAAGTGGTAGATACAAAAGATTTGAATGGACACGGCACGGAAGTCAGTGGCGTGGTGGCAGCTGCCGACAATGGCTTTGGAACAGTGGGTGTTGCGCCAGGCGCACGTATTCACGCCCTCAACGTACTCAACAGGGGTGGTCAAGCCGAGCTATCTTCAGTAGTTGCTGTAATCGACTACCTCACGGCACGCAAAGCAGAGAACCCCTCCGCTCCGATGCTAGTCAACCTGAGCCTGGGTGCCGATGTGGGTACCACGGAATACGGCACGTTGGATGATGCGATTGTCCGCTCGATTGAGGCAGGTGTGACCTACATCTTAGCAGCTGGCAACCAAGGCATGGACGCCTCTACGATTACACCTGCTCACGTCACGGAAGCCATCACCGTCGGTGCCTACGATAACACCAACACATTTGCCACGGCTTTCTCCAACTATGGTCCTGTCGTCGATATATTGGCTCCTGGCGTAGAGGTAGAGGTGCTCTCAAGTAGAGCCTCTGATACGGTCGTAGCGCTCTCCTCAGGCACGTCTATCGCCGCTCCGTTTGTCACGGGTGCTGCCGCTCTTCTGCTCGCACAAGATCCCTCGCTAACCCCGTTTGAGATCCAATACATGCTCCAACAGAGCGCACGGGCTACGATTTCGAGTCCGGCTGGCACAACCAACTTAGGCCTGTGGGTCGGACCTCCTTCGGGCAACACCTTCACTCAATAACCCCTTTACTTCTCGACACATAATCAGCGCCCCGTTTGCTTTGCCAAGCGGGGCGCTTTTGCATGTTGGGCACCCGTTTCGTGCTCATGGAATTTGGACATGAATGGGTACACCACCTCTTCGCCTACGAGAGCATCGCCTATCACCCGTTCTCTTGCTCTTGAGGAGGCTGAGGCTTTTCAAAGATCATAAAATGCTGCAACGGCAGGATATCGAGGGTCTCTCGAAAAACCAGCCCAACGGCTTCCATTTCCTTACGCGCTTGATCCAAAGTCATCCGGCGGAGTTTAGGGATAGGAATGGTCGAGTCCTCGCCTCGATACTCCACGAGAATAAAGCGTCCTCCTGGTTTTAGCGCTGCCACGATGTTATCCATCATCTCGCGCGGATGGGAAAACTCGTGATATGACGCAGCAATGAGCACAATGTCGACAGCCCCTTGAGGCAAGTTGGGGTTTTGCTCGGTGCCTTGAACCGTGCGCACGTTGGTCAACCCTGCCGCCTGTACGCGCTCCTCCACCACAGCGAGCACATCAGGATCAATATCGACGGCCAGTACGCGCCCCCGAGGCACACGTTTCGCCAACCGAAGCGTGAAGAATCCCGTCCCAGCCCCGATATCAGCCACAACGTCGGCAGGGCGTAATGCCAACGCATCCACTACCCGATCTGGCAACTCCGAGGTCTCCCGTGCAGGCAAATCGTGCCACGCCGCAGAGACGCCTTGACTTCCAGAGGCAATCTCTCGTCCCATGTAGACCTTCCCTGAGCCATCGGCACTTGAAGGTGCTTGGAGATCGTACACCACTGCATCCGTTGAGTCTGTGGTAGGTGATTGACAGCCCATCCATCCGATCACACCGCAGAGCCAAGCCATTAGCAACAGCCGATGTAACCCCATATGGTTCGCCCCAAGATGACATCGTAACATATGTAGTAGCATAGGCTTCCCAAACTGAAGACACTCCCAATCAACGCACCGCAAGCGGCTTCTCGTACGTGCTCTTAGCGCAGGCGCGCTGCTGCTGCCTCATATTGCGCTTTCACATCGGAGCGCACGTTACCAACATGCGCTTGCAAATCCGCACGCTGGTTCGGCAAGGCGAGCGTGAGCACGTTTTCCAACGCCTGATCGTACCAGCGCCACCAAGCCTCCAGCACCGATTGCTCCGTGCTTAGAGCCGCTGCTCGATCTTCGGCGGCTTCGATCAACTGTTGCGCTGTAGCCGTGGCCCAGTTTATGCGGTACGAAGCGGCCATCTGCAAGCGCGCAACAGCTTCGCCGAGAAAGTCGGCAGACGGCTGCGCAAACAGATAGGCGGCTGTCGATGCGGTGATACCGACATTGGCCATCTCTTCAGGGCTAACGTTTTCAATGAGATCAAGACTGCTGTGGTAAAACATATCGGTGAAATGCCAATTTAGGAGCGCCGGAATGCCACGGCGGAGAAAAGGATCATGGTCACTTCCGCCTTCCCAGGGATTTTCATTTATGATCCAGCCTGTATCTTCTGCTCGACGGTTGGCAATCGCACGATACACGTCATTGATAAAAAAGCCGTTCAACTCCTCTTCTGTAATGCGGCCCGCGCCCCACTCGGTATGCGCATCGGGAGGACGCAACCAAATGGCTGCCGGATCGGGTGCCCGCTCAATCAGAAACGTCCCCCCCGTCTTGCTCACATCCTGCCCTACCATGTCCAACACAATAGCCGCCTTGATGTTATCCACAGTTTCATCGCTTTGCGCATCTAGCCAGTCCAGATAGGCAAAGGTGCTGGTGTACTCCTCGACCCAAAGAAACGTGATCGTACGGGCTGGCCGGGGTACGTCACCGTTTTGAATAGCGCTTGCCATCGCTACCGCGATTTCGGTTAGTGTTGCCGTTCCTGAGGCGTTGTCGTTGGCCATGGGTTCATCGACATGTGCCACTACGACAATGCGCTCCTCGGGCTGCTCGCTCCCTTCGATAGAAGCTATTAGGGTGCGCACAGGGGCTTCGAAGGTCTCTGCTGCCACGCGACCATAAAGCTCGACAGGACCGTTTTCCAGATGTCGATGGAGCGCGTTATAGGTATGCCGTGAAATGCTAAAGGCCATAGGTCCCTCTTCACGCGCTCCAATGCTCAGGTATTTGACCATGTGCGGCCATCGCTCCGGTTGGTTATAACGCGATACCGCATCCACCAGCACGCCAGCCGCTCCGTTCGCCGTGGCAGGGCCGAGGAGCCGCCGGACGGAGCCTTGTGCCAACACAAACTTGCCTGCCCATGTGCTCGGATCGTTTGAAGCGAGGACAAGCGGTGCAGTAGCCTCCCCAGCAGGCGTTCCTTCAAACAGCATCTGTGGGGTCTCTTCGAATCGATGCAAGACGGAGTCGGTGCTCGCGATTTTTAGGATCGCATCGCCCGTAGGATGCCACACTAACCCATTGCCTGATCGGGGCGATTCCAAGACGGAGGCTTTAAGTCCGGGTACTTCATTAAACCCAGCGGCTTCGATAGCGGCTTGAATATGCACTAGACTCGTATCAAAGCCCGGCTGCCCGCCCCCCACGCGCCAGAACTGCATAAGAAAGGCCACATGATCGTAGGCCGCTTCCCCACTAAACGTATCAGCAAACACCTGATAGACCGACTCCGCCGAGGAAAACGTTGTCTGCGGCATCTGGGGTTGTGCATGACTCACGCTCAGCAGGCCTGTAACAAATGCGCAAAATACCCCGACAAAGGACACTTTCATCACAAAGCCCATACGAATAGACTTGCCTTTGCCTGTAGGATGATGTAGACCGTTAATCACAAGCTTGTTATGTTTTCGTTTCTTCGTTTTGAATAGCTGCGAATTCATGATGGAGACATTTGTATTGTCCCGTCTTTTGGCTTTTTTAGGCGTGCTCGGATCACCCAGAGCCTTTTTTGCTATTCTTTCGTTCGACTAGTGCCCCACACTGGCTATATGCGGCTCGTACGCTACGCTTTCTCTATCGTTCTCTGTTTCTTCGGCCTCCCCCTGTCAACGAACGGGCAAGCCGTGTCGTTTGAGAGCGCGGTCGTTGATGTTGGCAACGTCGGCCTGACGGTGACCAACGCCGGATTTCTGGGGCGTGCTAATGTACGCAATACGCCAACAGGCGACCCGTCCTTTGAATACCCCCTCGACTCAGGCATTGAACACCTCTTTGAAGCAGGCCTCTGGGTAGGGGCCATCCGCGAAGATGGAACGGTCACCGTACGTACAGGCGCTCAGACGGCCTCGGGGGGCTACACTCCAGGAGCCGCCGGATTTGAGTTTGCCCAGATGTCACCGATTCGTGTACGCTCGACGCTTCCCACGTCCGAAGCATTCAGCCGACGTGCCGTCAGCCACCAAGATTTTATTTCGACGTTTGTCGATACGTCACGTGTACTGCCAGGAACGTCGATTCCCATGCCAGATATTGAAGGCCAGCTCGGGATGTCCGTCGACATGCAGACCTATGCCTGGAATTTCCCTTTTACGGAGTACTTTGTGATCGTCAACTTCGACATTGTCAATATCAGTGATGCACGCTGGGACAGTGTCTTCGTGGGAATGTACCACGACTTGGTTGTTCGCAACGTCAACACAACCACCGAAGCAGGCGGCGCGTTCTTTAACAAGGGCGGCCTTGGATACATTGATAGCCTGAACACGTCCTACGCCTTCAACTCAAGTGGTCCCGAGGAACTGGCCAACCCGTCTCTGAACACGTATGGTGCCTCTGCTTTCATGGGCGCAGAGTGGGTAGACCCACGCACGGGCGAGCGACGTTTCTTCCATCCCGAAGTTGCCGATGAATACGTTGCTGATGGGTACGCCCCACCTCGAAGCAACTATCGCTGGTGGCAATTTTCGGGTGGCACAAATGAATTATCACGCCCGACCTCAGACGACCTAAAGTACGACAGGCTTAGCCGCCCCTTCCCTAATCCTGATAATTTTGAGTCTCCAGGGGAATACCAAGATGCTCTCGAAGCGTGGCGTACACGTCTTCGGACGGATGGTTTAGCGGCACAAGGTAACTGGATTGGTCTTAACAGCGTGGGTCCGTTCGCTAGCGTGGCTCCTGGCGACACACTTCAGGTTACGTTTGCCATGGTAGCCGCACTCAAACCTGAAGAATTCCAAGGTCCTGAAGGGCTTGGTATTGACATTCCAGAAAGCCGCACGATACTCGCTAACAACATTCAATGGGCACGGCGGACGTACAGTGGAGAAGACAACAACTTCAATGGTCGCCTCGACCCCATTGAAGACTCGAACGATAATGGCGTACTGGATCGGTATCGGATTCCCGAACCGCCGCCCTCTCCTCAATTGCGCGTCGAGTTCGAAAACCTCGCCGATGGGTCAACCGTGAATCAGGACACGCGGGTCGTCTTGTATTGGGATCGTAGCGCCGAGTTGCGTCCCGACCCGGTCTCTGGCCTGCTAGATTTTGAGGGGTATCGCATTTATAGAAGCAACCCCGGCGACGACCGTTCCGGCAATGTCCTTGATGCAGCTTCACTGGTCGCTCAGTTTGACCTTCCAGGCAATCGCACGGGCTTTAACAATGGTTTTGAACAAGTCCGTCTTGACAGCCCCATAACGTTCCCAGGCGACCCAACCGAGTATTGGTACAAGTTCGAAGTCGACGACCTGTTGAACGGCTGGCAGTATGTATTCTTCGTTACGGCATTTGACACAGGCGACCCTGATGCAGGACTCGACTCCTTTGAATCCTCACGGACAGAGAACAACGTACGCGTCTTTCCAGGCACGCCACCTGCCTCTGACCTTACCGTTGGCGTTTATCCAAACCCATATCGCCTGAATGCCGCTTGGGACGGTGCAACCAACCGCACCCGACGATTAAACTTTTACAACCTACCCCCGCGTGCCGAGATTCGCATTTATACATTGGCAGGTGAGATTGTCAAAGAGTTATTGCACGACAGCGACACATATACAGGCAACATCCGCTGGTATGACGATTTTAGTGCCAATAATCGCCAGCTTCCAGGTGGCGAGCACTCGTGGGATGTGCTCTCCGAGAATAGCTTGAATATCGCGGGCGGGCTTTACCTCTACACGGTGAAAGACCTCGACAATGGAGACGTTCAACGCGGTAAATTTGTTATTATAAAATAGGCAGCTGCTCAACTGCCACTTTTCACACGACGGTGCCTGGAGCAACTCCCAAAAACGCACCGGCTTTATTAACCAAACACAAGGAGTGACTATATGCTCAAGCGGTTACTACTCTTCACGGCCGCCGTGCTCTTGCTGCCTCTGACAGCAGCAGCAC
>JAULKQ010014862.1:0-11067 GCA_032356285.1 Smithsoniella earleae | reverse complement strand
AGGTCAAACCATCTACGCATTGCATTCAGTTCACTTCAACTCGTATTCGCCACACCGTTCACAATAACTCGTCACTCTTGAATTCCTACGCCCTGCGGCAGGCACATCTTTGAACGCCTTGTAATCATTAGACAAGAAATCACAGAACTTGAACCTGTGGCTTGTTTCACATTCTTGCTGCAGTTTTCTGCTCTTAGTGCGGCTCTAAGACCTTGATTGGGATACAGGTGGTAGCCATCTTACAGATACTAGATCAGCTTGCAAGCACGCAGACTGGTCACATGAGGTGAATAGAGCTTCAATGTCAGCTTTGGTTCAAGCTACGAGATTCGAATGACTTGTGACTAGTTTTCTTGTGAATGGAGAAGTTTCAAAACTGCAACAATCTCTGTTCCCGCACTCACTGCGGTTCACTGTGCGTAGGAGTTGAGGCAAGATAGCATCCCGGAGATCCAGCGCTGTGACCTCGCATGGCCGATTCTGATGCTGAAAAGCCTGGGCATCGACAACATCTTGGCGTTCCCGTGGCTGGATGCCCCTCCTGCCGAATCAGCCATCCGGGCCATCGAACTCCTCTATGCACTTGGGGCACTCAACGAGCACGCAAGGCAGGCCCCCGTAACTGGATTTGGAGTAACTGGCTTTGTATGCGCTCATTTGTGATGGTGCCCCACCTATCAGTCATTGCGGGCGTGTTTTTAGGCTGACAGACGGCGTGGGAGTGAAACTGAGCGAGCTGCGGCTTGACCCCCGCATGGGGGCCGCCGTCCTGGCGTCGTGCTGCACAGGGTGTAGTGAAGAGGTGGTGACGATTGCTGCCCTGGTGTCTGTTCGCAGCGTATGGGCTGCCTCCCGCTCCAAGGCTGCCCGCGCGGCACACCAAAAGTTTGCAGTCGGCGAAGGTACTGTACTGCATCCAGAGCCTTGATGTTTAGGTCGCTTACAGGGTACAAAAGGCTGCAATAGCTCACTTAATTTGTTTAGATTCAGGCGTGCGCCATCCTTTGTATTGACTTCAGCCTCACGCCGTAACACAGGTGACTTGATAACGTATCTCAATGTCTGGCGTGCTTGGACTGAGCACGGCAGATCTCCCCAGTGGGCATTCCGCCACTACGTTAACCACAAGGCGCTGCTCCGAGCGGAGGACATCCGGGTGCAGCTGCGGGCGACTCTGAAGAGCCTCGGTGAACCCCTGGTGACCTCCGGCGACAATCTCCAGGTTGTTTGTAAGGTTTTCGCCTGCTCCTTGTTGTAAGGGTGACACTGACCTGGATATGTGAGGCAAAGGCAGCCCTGTTGCAGGCGATCCTGGCTGGGTACTTTATGAGTGCGTGCCGTTACGACAAGACAGAGTACGAGCGGAAGAAAGCCGATGACCGCGGCACCAACTTGTATTGCCCGTTCAGAGCCCCTGGTACTCACGTAGCCATTGATGGCTCCAGTGTGCTTGCCCATGTTAAACCGCAGTGGATCGTCTTTGCTTCGTGCTCGCAGAGCTCCGACGGTGTGTGGCGTGCTGCTGACGTCCTGGGAACTGATGCGGAATCCCTGAGTGATGCAGCGCCTCACGTTTTTGAGTACATGGCCAAGAAGTCCTCTACCACACGCTGATAGATAGCAAGCCTAGACGTAAAGTTGGTACCTGAAAAAAAGTGCTTGTTAGTAAGTTCAACCACTGTAACTCACAGTTTACTCGTCAGCATGCTACCGTTTTTGCATTTCTCCAGGGATCTCATGAACCTCACTCCCTCTCAAAGATTTCAACATATGCCCTGCACAACCACCCCAGTGCCCGACCCCGCCATTCAACGTACTAAGTGTAATACCCTGGCTCCATGCTCTTTCACACGTGCTCCACAGAGGTAACAGGGCGTTTCTGACACTACAGCTCTTGTTCTTAATGCAGGTCGCAGAAATCCGATTTCTTTAGAAGTAGAATGAAGTAACACGTCATCCTCTATTTGTAGTACCAACAAAGTCAACATTTTGTAGTTCTCTCCTCCACAAGTTGTGTCAGCCTGTAGTCCTTCAATTAATGTCTGTACAAAATCCTGTCACAAGAACTTCATGGACCACTTCATGTTCCAGTGCAAATGTTCTGAATTAGGGGTTGTCCAGCTTTCATACTTGTTGACACTCTTTAGGCAGCTTCAGCTTTCCTTTGTGGACCCATTCAGCTCGTAGATATGCTAAGTGATGGAAAACATCAAGCAGTTAACAACAAACTACAAGTAGCCTTGCCTGAGTCATAAGTTTCACATTGACATAAGACCGGCAGTACATAGTACCGTCACACAACTCTGATGAAGTTCATATGATCAAGCTCATCATATGCCCTGCCGCTGCTTGTTACTGTCATATCTTGCCAGCACAGAGTGAGGAAGGTCGGATTCTCATGAGCCATCTGAATGTATCTGTGTAGTTTGGGGTACTTTGGCCAGTTTATGGTCCAGGACAGAGTACCGGGTTTTGTTCATACAAAAACTGCCCTACTTCTTCTCCAGACCGGAGTCATCCCTCTGGCTGTGATAGACCTTTTATAGGTGCTAGACCGACATTACATATGTATAATTGTGCTGACTTCCTTATGATAAAAGATTTGTAATTGTTGTTACATACTGCCCAGGTCAAGGTTGTTCATGCAGGAATATTCATATCCAGAATGTTCAGTTTGGGGGTGAATCTAATAATTTCCTTCGTACAAACTCTTTCCTCTCTTTACATTGACTTTGAGGTGGGGTCATCTATAGGACAGTTTCAAATCTAAGTGAATCTAGTTGGTACCCACAATGAGCACTGCCAGCAAGCATAGCAGCCCTCAGAGACAAGTGCTATGTCGTTCTACGACAAGGCTAAAAGATGTGCATAACCTGTGCATACACATGCAATTGCTTCGATTTGATAAACTAATGGGATCACATGCCATCTAAGAATGGTAGTCATGCGTTCATCCATCTTGCTGGTAGATACCAGCAGCCCGAGAGCACGACATTTTGGCTGCGAACTGACGCCACAGCTAGTCCACCTAAAGCACTGGTCTGAAAGGCACCCTTCAAAACTTACCGCTGTTGGCTGCCAATTCAGATTCAGCCAAGTCTCTCAGGTGAATTGAAACCCCTGATGGCAACCGTTGTTACGTTGCCTTGTCTCACGGTTCTCATCGCGATGTTTGACTGCTTCTTTGGACAAATTTCGAGGCAGGATTTGCCCGTTCTTCGCAAGCTGACCCAACACAGCGTGTAGTTCTCGTGAAGAAATAATATCGGATGTTGAATGGCAATCCTGAATGTATTTTGTTTCGGGTCAAGGGAAAGCTTCTGGTGCTCTGCGGTCTATAATTCCGGTGCGTAAAAAAAGCGTTCTTTGCTGAAGTTTATGAATACGAGTAGCGCTGGCTCCAATCCAGTTGCAACCTGTGGAGGAGCTGGCTGAAGAAATCTCTAGGTAGAACTTTTTGCGCAACCTGAACCTGTAACTTGACTTGCTCCTAGAATCAAGTGGATTCCAACGCTTGCATCTCGAGCACCATTAGGGATGGTTGCTCGCGCAGCATTCGCATGTTCGCCAGTTTATCTCTATCATGTATGAGCTGAAGATAAATGCTAGTCAATGGAAAAATAGTACCGAGGGTGGAGCCGTCCCACTGCCTTCGAATCGCGCAGGCTTCACTTCTCAGTGATGACTCGTAGTATCCCCGGGATGGTGAACGTCAATCACAGGACCGTGGTAGACCGGATCCAGTCAAACGAATACTTTGACGCTGGTCAACTTTGCCGTCTCGTATCCCTAGGTGACGTTGATACGGCAGAAAGGGTACTGCGTTGGTTGAGCGAAGATGAGATGGAGGACTACGAATCCAACATTCCTCGCCTGCTAACTCTCTCTCCAGAAGTTCAAGCACAGGTTGGATGCTTTATGGGATGGTTGGTAGTGCACGTATCACACCAATCTCTCAAAGTTTCGCTCGAAACTCTCATTGACAGGCTTGCAAACGCTGTAAAACGTCGGCCAAGTCTACCTGGGACCATGTTCGCAGCAGTATTACGCACGATTGCTCATCATCGCGCATCAAATCATGTTCAGTCACTGCAACAACAGGGCTCAATGGAAGCGTCGCGCTTGCATACGGTTCAAGGTGCATTTTCTTCTTGGCCCGTGTGGTGAAGAAAAGGGTAGCCTCAGCAATCCAATTATCAGGCTCGATCTCTTTATAGGCGAAGGAAATGAAGGTGTCCAAGATGGGGTTTCTGACGTAACAGTGGTACAGCACAAGACACCATTACATCAATGGATAGCTGGAGGTTGCAAATCGCCAATTCCCTTTCTTGCACTATCGATGTTGACAAATATAGATAGCCAAGACTCCACAGATGTGTTAGCAGCATTTCAAAATTGCAGTGATAATGACATTGCACAGCTGGTGAGTCCGCTGTCATCCTTTCCGGTGTAATGCGAGTTATGCAACGTGCTTGTATATCACGCTCAAACCGATTGAGAATTCGCAGGTTTGCATGGAGTTGACGGAGGAAATGGCATCAATGATTGATTGGCAGAGCTTTGTTCGGAAGTATGTAATCTATCCACACCTCGCGGATCCGAAGTGTACAGGATCAGCTATCATGGTATCGGCTGTGGAGGGAATCGTTCAAGCAAATCCACAAGCGTTTTGTATTGATGTACTGGAACCATTGCTGAGTTGCACTCGAGACTTAGCGCCTGGACAAGAGCGCATTGTATTGCATGTCTGTCGAAGCTTAGATCAGGCTACGTGTAGAGTGCTAGCAGAATTGATAAGCCAGGTGTGTACCTGTTGCGCGAGCACTTATTATTGTGACAAGACAACGCTGTATCCACTGATGCCTGATCCTTGTGCAGAGTGTCGTTGAAATTCCGAGCTGTTCACAGTGCAGAGTTATGCTCAAGCTACTTCCAGGACCTAGCAGCACGTCTGACACCGAGCAAGCAATGCTACTTGCGAACATGATATCGGAGTGCTGGCGTTACCAGTGCCATCGAGAACAACGTGTGCAACCCCGGAGTTCTCTTCCTGGACATGTCAAGACTGCCCTCCTCCCTGTAACTGCAGGACCTCACTGCAATGCCGTATGCGACCTGGTTCAACGAATTTTGCCATGCGATGACATCTTACTGTGCAATGTTGAGACCTTGATAAACTTCGTTAGCATGCTTCCATCTGGCATTCGTCAAAAAAGCTTGCTTCGACAACTCGAGGGAAGACGTGCAAGGATGCCCCCGTAGCACAGTTGTTGTATACCTGCAGAACTGTTTGCATACCTGGTGAGCTGTACACAAGTGAGCCATGGTAACTTGGTGTGATCCGCATTCCAATGAACGTCGTTACCAGCTCATTGTTCCACATGACCCGTCACCCAACAGAATTTGCAGCGACAATTGTATTTACCTGCACGCAAGCTCATCAGAAGACACTTTGTACCGGGAAACAGGAATGAACAAAAGGCTGCTATGAATATCGAAGATACTGCCTCGAGCATCGTTTGCAGCCAAAGACTTAACTGTATATGTACTTTATGCTGCTTTTGATGCTAATCATGTTTACAGCATGTTTGAATAACTAAATTCCAGCGCCTTAGCATCACATCAGGTCTTACGGACGGACAGCTAACAGTCAATACGTGGGCATGACTCACAGAACCCTGTCGGCACTAGAATCGTTTTAGCGATCACGCCTGAACACCTTGGAGCTAAAATATATTTCAAGAATCTTGTCATTGAAGGGAGAGAGTTTATACGTGTTCATCACACCAAATTTGCGAGTAAAGGGACGTCGCGCTAGTGGAGCATTTCTTGCTCTGATTGTGGTAGCCCGGTATGTATACGGGATCTTAACCTGGCGCACATGCAACACAGCATGGATCCAAACAGAATGCAAGAATACCAAAAATACATACCGAAACTTGAAACAGGCAGCAGTGCGCTGAAGCCATCATAATGCACGTGAAGCATGGTGATTGAAATCCGTCAGGATTGCTGGATGGAGCACATGTCAGAGCAGTCCTCACAAAGCAACCTACAAAGCTACGTTCACTGCGATAGCTGCATGCACAGATAAAGTACTTAGTTAAACTTTTTTTGCTCTACCTTTGGTGTCTCCGAGGATCGAATTGGTGGGATAGAATCGAGTTACGCAGCAGCAGGACACACGTCACGACCTGCGAGTGATGAGTATTTTAGAGCACAATCCAAATACAACGATACACTTGTACGCATATGATATGATAAATTAGGTGCGATGCTCTTATCGGAAGTAAGATGCTAATAAAAGCCTCTGTGAAGATTTGAAGCAGATCACTAGCTGATACCTCGAGCAAATGGACAAGGGTCTATGGATTTTGCCAGACACGAAACAGATCGAAAAAATACTGTAACAACACATGGTTATGTGTGGGGGTTGCCGAGGCACGCACAAGATGTGACAATCACAGTAAAGACTTCTCTTCTGGCGTGAGTGTACACCCCGCCCCTCAAGTGCTTGTTTTCTCGGGCGGCGGGTACCAGCTGGCATTGAGGTTGTCCACTACTAGTCGTGATGGCTAACATGTCGAGTCCTTTGCGTGCACGTTTTGGGTCATCATCAAAAGGTACATCCAGCTTAGCTGGAAGTTGGCTCGAAGTGCACTCTCATGGAGCCAGTGTGAAGATGCATTAGCTTGCGGCGCCGTAGCTCGACTCCAATGACACACGTCGACATGAAAATTACATTTGAAAAGCGGCAATGCATAAAGTAGGCGGAAAACAAAGTGCATATTACAGGCAATATATATAGTGCAACACCTTCGTGATACGTACTACTTTGTGCTGTCTAACAGCGGTGTCTCGTTGTGATTTCCGTTACGTTGCCACAGGTTAACCTAATTCACTGTAAAGACTTTCATCAGTGCAAAGTTCCGATACTTTACTGCTCCAAGTAGCCCATCAGTTCATATCGAGATAGTGGTCGCGTATTCTTGCGTGATACGGGGTGATTGACTGTTCAGTACTGACCAGTGTTGCTTGCACAGCTGCTGGAAGGCACCCACGTCTGCTTCAACCCTGTGCAAGAATCGTTGCATCGGAGTACCTGCAATTGAAGCAAGGCTCCTCCCACGATATGTCAGCAGTGCTAGAACGCAGCAGACGGAAACACCATCTCCACAAACGAGTTCTTCTCGAAACCACTTCCGATATACAGCACTCTAGAGCTATGAAGCAGCGTTCAAAGCCCAATATCTTGATCACAGGAACACCTGGTACGGGTAAGACGACACACTCGGAGTTGGTAGCAGCAGAAGCAGGTCTCAAGCACATCAACATCAGCGCACTTGTGCAACAATATGAACTTTATGATAGCTATAACGAAGACTGGGGCTCGTATCTTATTAATGATGACAAGGTATGCAATCAAGTCCATGCTTTGTATCATCAGCTTCGACTCAGCTACTTTGTTGTTGGCGCACGCTCGTGCTTGACAATGTTCTCCACGTGTAGCAGAAGAATTTTTCAGTATTAAATTACATTCTATGCACGTTATTTCTAGAGTCAGGGCGCACACGTGACGATGTGGTGCCGCCTGAGCGCAATAACTGCTGTTTCTGATTTGTCACGACATCAAAAGAACTCTGTGAGCATTGCGGTACTAGTCAGAAATCATTTAACTGGTATCGCACTCTTGAGTTTCCCAACATCTGACAGTGAGGTGCAGGTGAACGACCACCTGGAAGATATTATGGCAGAAGGTGGAGTGATAGTTGATCACCATTCAAGCGATTTTTTCCCCGAGCGGTTTTTTGACCTTGTTGTTGTTCTACAAACAGACAACACTCTCCTGTATGATCGCCTGAAGGCAAGAGGTTACAACGAAAAGAAGATAAGAGAAAATGTTGAGTGTGAGATCATGCATGTCCCTTGTGAAGAGGCCCAACGATCCTACAGGGCTGAAGTAGTACAAATTCTGAACAGTGACGATACTGATGCGATGGAGTCTAATGTAGAACGGATTGTTGAGTGGGTGAGGCAATTTCATCTTCAGAATGCGCATGATTCCTGACATGAAAGGCCACATCATGTGGCAATCAACTAACAGGAAGTGTATTTCAAGACTAGAGTGAGAGTAGGTAGGCATTCGAGTATCCAATTTCATCAAGTGGTGAAGAGAGTGATTGGCACAAAGATAGTTCAGAATATGTGTGATTTTTCTCAACTTTCATTTTTGTCAAGGACTTTCAATGAGACTATTCACATATCACCAAATACACTGAAAATTTGCTGGTGTTGACCAAAGTGCAAGCTTTGTCCTCCACTCTTGTTGACTGTCAAGCTGATGCCTACGCTTACAATGGGATGTTGGCATGTGTGAAAGGTGTACATTGTTTAGCTCCCACTTCATACTGTCATGGCACACATATTGTTGCGGTAGAATGTTGAGCAGTGACCTCGACATCCTTGGTACTTTGGATTAGTCCATAACCGCAACGCAACACTCAGACCCTCTGCAGGAATTACACGGTGATAAGACTACCCTCGCTGTGCTGGGAAAGCAACGTGCAACAGTAGCAACGCCTCAACACTGAGTTGACGGTGGTTTATGAACTGTTTGTGTGAGAGATTCATCCACACTTAACTTGTTAACAGCACAGTTACCCCGACATCCCCAAATGCGAATGGTATATGTACACAATCACAACCCTTCGTAGTTGTTTGCACTGAACAATTCTAGAGCCTGCCCGACTGCACTAACCCACAATTTCCCGATTTGTACATCATTTTCAAAATTGAATACCAGTAGAGCGTTTAGAGCCCCACTCCGCCAAAAAAAACCCTGCCACCCATCTATCTGACCAAAATCTCTGCCTGGAGCTATCATTGACCATGAAGCTGAGCTCAAGCTACAAGCGTATTATACTCAAGCTTGTCACAAAGGGGCGCTCGTAGGGTTGACAGGAATCTAAGCACCCAGTCAAACGCACTGTGCAAATGTTCCCGTCCTGTCTAGACCATACTTGGTGCTGCTTCTACTCCACACGACTCCCCCGATACGGTGGGCATCTAGCCAATTTACTCTCCACTTGTTCCCGACGTGTTTCAGCACGACTTCTACGAACTTGTGGAATTCCTCTGTCATTCAATCGCATTGCACTCGTGGCCACGCTGTCTTGGGTTGCATCACGACATGCACCGTCGTTGCTTCCTGCAGTTGTATCTAAAGACTTCTCCGCCCTCACAGATGGCGTAGCAGGTGCTTCTACTGCACCGGAAGAGCTGAAGGACATAGTATTTGACAGATCCAGCTGCCCTGTGCCAGCCCCACTCTGCCGCTTACCCCGCCTCTCTGTTTGTTTATGTTCAAACTTACTAAAGCTGCTTAAGCTACCGCCACGGTGAATAGCACTCCGCGAGTTCATCGCTGCATACAAAACCGATATGACGGATACGAGCTGGCCATGATATCTGCTTCAGCAACACAAAGATCAACGAGTAGCCTTGTGTGCAACACGAGACATACCAGGGCTCAAGCGCTGCGAGTCCATCAAGCCTGCAGCATGGGAGCTCCCCCCAGCGTCACCATAGCCATCTGCAGCCTGGCTGATTTCTGGAAGGCCGTAGAGCCTTGGAGAAGGCCCAGTGTTGAAGAATAAGTCCTGGAAAGCCACAGTTTGTGTCAGGTGACAGTGCCAGACAGGCAGCTCTGCTACAACGGTGCTGAACCACTTGGTTTAAAGCTTTGGCAGCTAGCACAATGAGTCTAAGGGGCTCACAAGGATCTGGCCTTGATCTCTGTCCAAATACTTGTACACCATTGCTGTAGGCTTAGTGTTAAAGAGCGGTCGCCACACACATTGAAGCACAGGGCACAACAAACGGCAGCCAAAAACCTTAATTGGTACACCAGCTGACAGCCTTGCAGTGCAATGGTGGATCCAGGGGCTAGGGGAGGGTGAAATATGCTCCATATAGGGTATGACCGCTTAGCTACAGATGTAATTAAAGCAATTTCAGGTGTCAAACCAGAAAGCAGTCGACTGAACCGAAACTTTATGTAAGTCTAATCACAAGTCGGATGCCTTCGGCCTAAAGATCCGAAAAGCTGCTGGAAGAAAAGCGTATCGCCCCTAATCAACGACAAACTAACCTCCTATGCTTCACTCTGTGTATTACCGTACTAAATACAAGCCACAGGCACGCTTTAAGGTCACCGGCGAACCTTGGAATTCAGTATGGTACAGGACCGCAGCAGAATGGCGTGGCATAACGTCAAGGTACAGATGGGTGCAGGGTTTGTGCGCTAAAACTGCTGCTGCAAGCTTAATCGTACAGCTCAATATGTTATTCACGTGCTGGGGAGGCACCTGGTCACGGCCCCTGCTGCGACCAGAGCTCAAGCTCTGGTAGCTTTGCTCCCCAGAAAAGGTGCCGAGGGTGAGAGCAGACTCAGCAACAGGTGAGGGGCGGGCCTGGCGATACAGCGGGGCGCCAGGGGAGACGAAACGGTGCGGCGCAGCATGGGGGCCAGAAGCCCGCCGGCTGGCCAGGCCCCTATCATTTGCATCACCGCGCTTGGGGGCCTGGGGGGGCTTGGAGCAGCTGGTGTCGAGTGCATCGTGAGGAGCGATTCGGCTGCTGGTGATAGGGTACCGGCTGGTCACGTGAGGGGGGTCTGACGAGGAATGGGGGTCCGGCTTTTGCTTAGAGCAGCTGCCGGAGCGGGGCGCTTCAGCAGCGGAATCGGCGAAGGCTGTCAGACATGCAGGGATGGGTTGTGTGTGGTGGAGTGGAGTGGTGCCTAGTGGGCAGGGGAGGGAGGAGGCTGGGGAGCATTTAGCGGCGGGAGGGACTGGCGGATCGGCTGGGAGGTACAACGAGGGCGGGTGTCTGCAACAGGGGCGTGCCGGATCGGCTCACGGATCGGGGTGGTGTTAGGCTTTGCGTTCCCTCGGCGCTGTGGGGCCTTCCTAGGGTTAAGGAGGCTGTCCTCGGGGCGTTGCTGGAGGGTGCTGGAAAGCTGAAGAGTGACGTCTGGTGGTGGGGCAGTGTGAGGGACGTCTGGGC
>JAULKQ010014851.1:0-11068 GCA_032356285.1 Smithsoniella earleae | reverse complement strand
CGGTCGATTGGGGCGTCGGTTCGTCGGTCGGCCGCGCGGTGGCCGTCGGCTCCGGCGTCGGGCTCGGGGTGGCGCCGGGCGTCGGCTCCGGATCCGTCACCACCCGCACCTCTCGTGTGACGTACACGGACCGCGCACCACTCTCGGAGAGTGTCTCGACCTCGTCCGGAGGGTCGGCTGCGCCCGCGTCGAAGGTGAGGATCGCCACCTGAACCTCGAACTCGCCGCTGCCCGGAACGTCGGCCGGCGGGTCCACCTGGACTTCGGCCGTGAACTCCGCGGTTCCGTCGTACTCGATCTCGCTGATCTTCCACTTTTCCCCGCCGCCGGTGACCCGGACGGCGACGTGGATCGTCGTGCCGCCTTCGAAGCCTTCCGGCACGACCGGAACATCGAAACCGCAGGATTCCGCCGTGACGGCGCCGTCGATCTGCAGCACGCCGTCGTCGACGCCGACGGTCGCGCCCGCGGCCGCCGTGCAATCGACCGGCTCGGCCTCGGGAACGCCGGCGTCCACCGTCTGGCCACCGCCGCTGGGGTCGTCGACGTTGGTCGGGCAATAGTCGGTGCCGTCGCCGTCTTGGCAGGTGCCCTCGTCGAGGACCGCGCTGATCACGAACGCCTCGTCGAAGCCGCTCGAGCCACTTCCGCCGACGCCCAATCCGCCGCCGCCACCGCACCCCACCGCGAGCGCCCCCAAGAGGCTCGCGAGGGTCCGCATCCAGGAATCCCGATCAAACCGACGTGTCATACCCACCCTGCGTGACCGCACCGGCCCTCCCGGCGCGGCGTTCCTCCGCCCATCCACATCTACAACAACGCGGGCCGCAGCGGAACAAAAGATGTTAGCACCGGGTTCGGCGGGGGCGACCTCGCATGTGCCGCAGCGCCCGCGCCCCCGCCACGACCGGAGAAACGCAACGATTCCGGGAAGCTCGGAAGGACCGGCCCGCGGTGCTAGAGTTCGCGCCATGAAGCACAGGTGTTGGTTCCAGTGCATCGATCCGGAGTGCGGCGAGAAGTACGACATCTTCGAGGTCGTCTATCGCTGCCGGAAGTGCAACGAACTCCTCGAGGTGGTCCACGACGAGGCTCGGCTGAGCAAAACCGGGCCGGATTCGTGGAAGAGCCTCTTCGACGACCGGATCCGCTCCAACAAGTGGCCCTACGGGTCGGGTGTCTGGTGCCGGAAGGAGATGGTTCTACCGCAGCTCTCCGACGAAAGTACCGTCAGCATGTACGAGGGCGGCTCCAACCTCTTCTGGGCGGAGCGCTTCGGCCGTGAGATCGGCGTGCCCGACCTCTGGGTGAAGCAGTGCGGGAACTCCCACACGGGGTCGTTCAAAGACCTCGGCATGACCGTCCTCGTGAGTGTCGTGAAGGAGATGCGGAGTCACGGCCTCGACATCCCGGCGGTCGCGTGCGCGTCGACCGGGGATACCTCGGCCGCCCTCGCCGCCTACTGCGCCGCCGCCGACATCCCCTCGATCGTGCTGCTGCCCCGCAACAAGGTCTCGCTCGCGCAGCTCGTCCAACCGATCTCCAACGGCGCGATCGTGCTGTCGCTCGACACCGACTTCGACGGCTGCATGGCGACGGTCCAGGAGCTGACGCAGCGCGAGAACATCTACCTCGCGAATTCCATGAACTCGCTGCGCGTCGAGGGCCAGAAGACCGTCGGGATGGAGATCGTCCAGCAGTTCGACTGGCAGGTGCCCGACACGATCGTGATCCCGGGCGGGAACCTCGGAAACGTGAGCGCGCTCGGCAAGGGCTTCTTGCTGATGGAGCGCCTCGGCATGATCGACCGCCGGCCGCGCATCATCGTAGCGCAGGCCGAGCACGCGAACCCGCTCTACCGCGCGTACAAGAAGGGCTTCAAGGAGTTCGAAGCCGTGACCGCCAAGCCGACGCTCGCAAGCGCGATCCAGATCGGCAATCCCGTCAGCTACAAGAAAGCCGTACGCATTCTGCAGCAGTTCGATGGCATCGTCGAGCAAGCCTCCGAGCAGGAGCTGGCAGACGCCTCGGCGCACGCCGACCGAACGGGCATGTTCAATTGCCCGCACACGGGCGTCGCGCTGGCCGTGCTGCTGAAGCTCATCAAACACGGCGACATCAACAAGGACGAGCGCGTGGTCGTCGTCTCGACCGCCCACGGCCTCAAATTCGCGGATCAGAAGGCTCGCTATCATCAGAATGCGATCGAAGGTGTGACGGGGACGTTCGCGAACCAACCGATCGAGCTTCCGAACGACGTCGACAAGGTTCGCGAAACGCTGCGCCGCGTGATCGACGAGAAGAACGAGAGGCCATCGGCGGCCGCCGAGCAATGAGCAACGACGACAACAGTCGAAAGACCCGCCGGGGCCTCTCCACCGAGGCCATCCACGGCGGGGAGACGCGGCCGCGGCCCGGAAACGCCATCACGACGCCGATCTTCCAGACGGCGACCTTCGTATTCCAGAACACCGCGGAACTCGCGGCGCACCACTCTCACGAGGTCCGGCGCCAGGAGTACGGGCGCTACGGCAACCCGACGACCCAGGTGGCGGAAGCGAAGTGCGCCGCGCTCGAAGGCGCCGAGGCGGGACTCGCTTTCGCGTCGGGGATGTCCGCGATCACGACCGCGCTCTTCGCCGTGCTGCAGCAAGGCCACCACGTCATCCTCACGAACGACTGCTATCGGCGGACGCGGCAGTTCTGCAACGGTCTTCTCGGCAAGTTCGGCGTCGAGGCTTCCATCGTCGACACGAACATGGAGGCGCTCGAAGCCGCGGTCCGACCGAATACGCGCGTGCTCATCAGCGAGTCCCCGACGAATCCGTACAACCGAGTCGTCGATCTCGACCAGATCGCCGAAGTCGGCAAGAAGCACCGCCTCCTGACGATCATCGATTCGACTTTCGCAACGCCGGTCAACCAGAAGCCGCTCGATCACGGCATCGACCTCGTGTTGCATTCGGCCACCAAGTACCTGGCCGGACACAACGACGTGATGGGTGGCGTGATCCTCGGAAAGGAGCCGCTCGTCGATGCGGTCCGCGATTGCCAGGGGGTCCTCGGCGGCGTGATGGATCCCCACGCAGCGTACATGTTGATCCGAGGTCTCAAGACGTTGCCCGTCCGGGTCGAGCGGCAGAATGCGAGTTCACTCGCGATCGCCGAGATGCTCGCCGGGCACCCGCGCGTCGAGGCCGTGCACTACGCGGGGCTCGAGACACATCCGGACCACGAGACCGCGCGACGCCAGATGAAAGGCTTCGGGGCCGTCGTGAGCTTCGAGGTAAAGGGCGACCTCGACGACACTTCTCGGATCGTAGACGCCGCCGAGCTCTTCCAGATCGCGCCGTCCCTCGGCGGGGTCGAGTCCCTGATCGAACAGCCGGCGCTGATGAGCTTCTTCGAGCTCAGCACCGAGGAACGACTGGAAGTCGGCATCAAGAACAATCTGATCCGGCTCTCCGTCGGGCTCGAAGACCCGGACGATCTCATCGCGGACTTGAAGCAGGCCCTCGGCTGAGGCTCGGGACGCTGCCGCCGATGACGTTGCGCGCCCTGCTTCTCTGCCTCGGCCTCGCCGCTTCCGCCTGCTCGGACGCGACCCTCGAGCCACGTCCGGCGATCTTCGTCACCGCGGACTGGCTGAACCGGTCGCTGACGGTCTTTTCGCAGGAGACGCTCCTCGACGGGACGCGCTCCACCGACGACGCCATCCTCGGTCGGGTCGACCTCACACCGTGGGCCCCGGGACCGATCCAGGTGGAGATCACGCCCAACGGGAAGACGGCGGTCGTCGCGGTCGGCCCCGGCTTCTTTCAAAGCGGCGGCACGAACGCACTCATCGGAGGACCCGACGTACCGAGCGGAAGCGCGGTGCTGTTGGTCGACCTGGATGCTCTCGAAGTGACCGCGGCCATCGAGCCGCGGCACGCGCCGCTCGGCATCGCGATCACCCCCGACGGCCGTCGGGCGTATACCGCGAACTACGGCATGAGCGGCGCCCGAGGTGATTCCGTGTCGGTGATCGACCTCGAAGGGGGGCGCCTCATCGATGAGTTCTCCGTCGGCGGACGACCCGAGCAGATCGCGATCGATCCGGACGGACGCTTCGCGATCGTGAACCTCGTCGGGGCGAGCGGAGTCCGGCTGTTCGATCTCAGCGATCCCGTCGGGACGCTGAGCGATGTCGTCGCGACCGGCGGCGACCCCTCCGATGCGACCTTTCTCGACGACGCCACCCGCGCGGTCGTCGCGAACAGCGGCAGCGTCGATCAGACGCTGCTCGACACCTCCGATCCGTCGGCGGCCTTCGCGATCGAGAGCGTTCGCGCCGCGTCCGGCGTCCCCTACGGCGTGACCTACATGCCGGGGCGGGACCAGGTCCTCGCCCCAACGGGAGTCCCCGCAACTCTCGTCGTTCTCTCTCGTTCGGGCGACACGTTGCTCACGGGCCTACCACTCGCCCTCCTCGGTGCACCGTTTCCCATGACGGCGGTCCCGAGCAGCGACGAGCGCCATGCCCTGGTCCCGCACATGAGCACGCAGACCGAGGCTCAACTCTCGATCGTCGACCTGGACAGCCGCGAACTGCGCGGGGTCACCTGGCTGCCGACGAGCGGGCCGTCCTACATCGCTGCTTGGCCGTAGCGCGCCGCGAGCCTCTTGCGCGTCGCGCAACCCGAGGGGCGGCCGTCCCGTTCCGGACCGACCGCGAACGCCGCACCGGTCCCAGGTTGGCCGCCACGGACACTCTGGCTATACCCCGAGCAGAGAGGAGATCGCAGCGATGATGGACGATACTCGGAAGCGCACACTCCTGTTCGGTGGTGCCCTGCTCGTCTTGGTGGGGCTATTCTCCGGAGCGTCGATCCCTGCGATGGCGACGGCGCGCCTTGGACTGTCCGCACACCTCGCCGGGGTCCAGGCGGGAATGCTCGTGATGATCGTGGGCCTCACGTGGAGCTACGTCGAGTTGTCACCGGCGCTCGCGACGACGGCGTTCGTCACGACTCTGTTCTCGAACTACGCGCTCTACGTGGCGCTGCAACTCGCCGCGATCTGGGGCACCAGCCGTTCGACCCCCATCGCCGGGGTAGGAACCTCGGGCTCGCCCCTGGAAGAAGCGCTGGTGGAAGGCCTGCTCTACGCCGGCGCCGTCAGCGGGATCGTTGCCCTTGCCCTCATCGTGTGGGGTCTGCGGCCGGGCGCGCCAGAATCCGAGCGCGCGTAGGCCCGCGGAACCCGCCCGATGGATTTCCGGATTGACGAGGACCAGGAGAACATCGCGGCCGAGGCGACCCGTCTCGCCGCGAAGTATGGCGACGAGTATTGGAGCGACCACGACGAGAGGCACGAGTTCCCGTGGGCGTACTACAACGACTTCGCGGCGGGCGGCTGGCTCGGCGTCCTCGTTCCGCAGCAATACGGCGGGGCCGGCCTCGGGGTTGCCGCCGCCGGGACACTCCTGCGAACCGTTGCCGCGAGCGGCGGTGCGATGAACGCGGCGTCCACACTCCATCTCTCGATCTTTGGCATGGGCCCGGTCATCCACCACGGCTCGGAGGACATGAAGCAGCGCTACCTGCCCCCCACCGCGACCGGCGAACTTCACGTGTCCTTCGGTGTGACCGAAGACGATGCCGGTACGGATACATCGCGAATCCGCACGAGCGCCGTCCGCGACGGAGACGGCTGGATCGCGAACGGAAAGAAGGTCTGGAACACCAAGGCGCAGCAGGCGCAGAAGATCCTGCTCCTCGCGCGCACGACTCCGCGCGAGGAGTGCAAGCGCCCCTACGACGGGATGACCTTGTTCCTGGCGGACCTCGACCGCGCGTTCTGCGAGATCCGCGAAATCCCGAAGCTCGGGCGGAACGCGGTCAACTCGAACGAAGTCTTCATCAACGATCTGCCGATCGCGAACGAAGACGTGGTCGGGGAAGTCGGCCGCGGCTTCTATCACTTGCTCGACGGGATCAACCCCGAGCGGATCGTCATCGCGGCCGAAGCGGTGGGCATCGGACGCCGCGCGATCGAACTCGCACAGAAGTACGCGTGTGAGCGCGTCGTGTTCGACCGACCGATCGGCGCAAACCAGGCAATCTCGCACCCGCTCGCCGACTCGCACTCGGAGCTCGAGGCGGCCGACCTCCTGTGGCAGAAGGCCGCCTGGGCGTACGATGTGGGGGAACGCGACATCGGCGCACTCGCGAACATGGCGAAGTTCCGCGCCGGCGAGGCGGGCTTTCGCGCGTGCGATCGTGCCCTGCAGACATTCGGGGGATTCGGATACGCAAAGGAGTACCACGTCGAGCGGTATTGGCGGGAGTCACGGCTGATGCGGATCGCGCCGATCTCGCAAGAGATGGCTCTGAACTACGTGGCCGAGCACGTCCTGCACCTGCCGCGGAGCTACTGAGCCGCCGCAGCGCTCCAACGACCGCGGCTCGACCGGCCACGCGCCCCCATCCGACGGAGGCTTCGATCGGGGCTTGGTGATTCACCCCAACTGCTCGTATATTGCCGTCGGGAGCACCGAGGAGACGCCATGGGCTGGTCGACGAAGGACATTCCGGATCTGAAGGGGCGCGTGGCCGTGGTTACGGGCGCGAACGGCGGGCTCGGTCTCGAGACGGCGCGGGCCCTGGCCGGCGCCGGTGCCCACGTGGTGATGGCGGCCCGCAACCAGGACAAGGCGAAGGCGGCGCACGACGCGATCCTCGCGGAGCACCCGGACGCCTCGCTGGAAGTGATCCCGCTCGATCTCTCGTCGCTCGCGTCCGTCGAGTCCGCGGCCTCCCGGATCCTCGCCGCTCACCCGCAGATCGACATCCTCGTGAACAACGCCGGGGTCATGGCGATCTCGAAGCGCTCCACCGCCGAGGGGCACGAGATGCAACTCGGAGTGAATCACCTCGGCCACTTCGCTCTCACCGCGCGCCTACTCCCCGGACTCCTCGCCGCCCCCGCCGCCCGGGTGGTGTCGGTCACGAGCACCGCCCACCACATGGGCACGAACGTCGACCTGAGCGACCCGAACCTCGATGAGGGGTACGAACCTTGGCGCGCGTACGGGCGGTCGAAGCTTGCCAACTACCACTTCGCGATCGGGCTACAGGAACGCTTCGACGCGGCGGGCGTGCCGGCGCAGAGCCTGCTCGCCCATCCGGGACTCACCGACACCGACCTTCAGCAAACGAGCGTCGAGGAGAGCGACGGGAGCGCCGTGCACAGCTTCTTCCTCTGGCTCGCCCGCACCACCGGAATGACCCCGGCCCAAGGCGCACTCTCGCAACTTCGCGCGGCGACGGACCCGGACGCGAAGGGCGGCGAGTTCTACGGCCCCCTTTGGGTCAACAACGGCCCCCCCGTGAAGAAGCCGATCCTGCGGCCCGGCATTGCCGCCGGAATCGAAGCCCTCTGGAGGTACTCCGAGAGGGCCACGGGGCTCACACTGGACGTCGCGCACGCTCGGTCCGCCGAAGCCGGCTGCTGAGTGCTCGATGCTGGACCTCCTCCTTCGCGGCGGTACCCTGGTCGACGGCACCGGCGCGGAAGCGCGGACGGCCGACGTCGGCATTCGGAATGGGCGTATCGCTGAGGTGGGCAAAATCACCCGACCGGCGCGGCGCGAGATCGACGCGAGCGGCGCACTCGTCACGCCCGGGTTCGTCGACGTGCACGCGCACTACGACGGCCAGGCGACCTGGGACTCCCATCTGACCCCGTCTTCGTGGCACGGGGTCACGACCGTCGTCATGGGCAACTGCGGTGTCGGTTTCGCGCCCTGTCGCCCCGAGGATCGGGGGCGACTGGTCGAGCTCATGGAAGGCGTCGAAGACATCCCCGGGACGGCCCTTCATGAGGGACTCTCGTGGGAGTGGGAGTCGTTTCCCGAGTACCTCGATACTCTCGCGGCCCGCCCGCGCGACGTCGACGTCGGCGTGCTCGTTCCGCACGGCGCAATCCGCCTCTACGTCATGGGCGAGCGAGCGGCCCGGCGCGAAGACGCCTCCTCCGAGGACATCGTCGAGATGGGCAACCTCGTGCGGGACGGTGTCTTGGCTGGGGCCTTCGGATTCTCCACGTCGCGGACGCTGAACCACCGCACGAGCACCGGCGAGCCGACACCGATGCTCGGTGCGGCCGCGCGAGAGCTCATCGGGATCGCCGACGCGATGCGGAAGACCGGACGCGGCGCGTTCGAGGTCGTGTCCGACTACGACGACGTCGACGCCGAGTTCGACGTGTTTCGCGCCATCGCCGAGCTCGGCGCGCCGACGTTCGTTTCGTTGAATCAGAACAAGAAGGGCGGTTATCTCGAGGTGCTCGACCGCGTCGCGGCGGCGGCCGCGTCCGGCTTGCCGATTTCGGCGCAGGTCGCGGCGCGTCCGATCGGTGTTCTCTTCAGCCTCGAAGCCACGCTCGTTCCGTTCCTCCAGAATCCCGTCTGGCACGAGCTTCCGCAGAATCACGGGGCCCGCGTGGCGGCCTTGCGCGATCCGTCGTTCCGGACCCGGTTGCGTGAGGCCGCGGACGATCCGGCGCACGTGTTCGGCTCCTACGAGAAGTTCTTCCCGGTCCACGAACACCCGGAATACGAGCCCGGTCCCGAGTCGAGCGTGGCCGCGATCTCCGAGCGTGAGCAACGCCACCCGGTCGAGGTCCTCTGCGACCAGCTCGCGTCCGAAGCTGGCACGGGGCTCGTCTACTACCCGATCTTCAACTACGACGACGGCGACCTCGAATCGCAACGCCGCTTGCTCGAACATCCCCGGACTCTCGTGGGCCTGGCCGACGGCGGCGCGCACTGCGGCATCATCTGCGACGCGAGCTTCCCGACGACGATGCTTGCGCATTGGGGCCGTGATCGAAGCCGCGGACCGAGACTTCCCCTCCCCTGGCTCGTAAAGGCGCAAACCGCGGACACCGCGCAGGCCTACGGCCTGCGGGATCGCGGGCAGGTGACGACGGGGTTCCGCGCCGACCTGAACGTGATCGACTTCGAGAAGCTCGCGTGCCGACGCCCGCAAGTCGTGTCGGATCTCCCCGCCGGCGGACGCCGGTTCATCCAAAGGGCCGACGGCTATCTCGCCACCATCGTAGGTGGCGAGGTGACGTTCGAACACGGTGAGGCGACCGGAGCATTGCCCGGCCGACTCCTACGGAGCGCATGAACACCCCCCTTCTTCCCCTTCTTCTCATCGCCATCGTGATCAACTCGCCCGCCGCCGTCTCCAACGCCGCCGACGAAACCCGGTGGACGCGGGTGTCGCCCCCCGGAGAACCGTACGTGGTCGAGATGCCGGGCGAGCCGCGCCGCCGCGACGAGCAGGACGCGACGATCGTCGGCAACGTCGATCGCGTCACGTTCACCTGGGAAAAGGATGGTCGGTCCTACAATGCGAACCGCATCGACCTGCCGCGCATCGCGACCATGTTCATGTCCGACGAAGCGCTGTACGAGCAGGTTCGCGAGGGCCTATTGAAGAATGACGAGGCCGTCGAGACCTCCTACGCCGATGTCGAACGAAACGGCTACGAGGGCAAGCGTCTCGAGTACACGAAAAAGGGAGCCGCTGGCCCGCGGGAAGTCCGCGCCGAGTTCTACCTCGTCGACGGCTTCATGCTGAACTTCCTCGCCAGCGTTCCGAAGGGCGCCCCGAAGACCGGAATCGACCGCTTCATGAGCTCGATTGAGCTCTCCGAGGAGTGAGCGTGACCTTCCCCGAGCGACGATGAACGAGCCCGATGGCTCCTCGACGTACGGGGGAGAGATCCGCCGGCTTTCGGACCGACTCGTTTCGCTGCAGGCACCGATCCGGATCCTCGACGCCGTGAAGTGGGACGATTCCGTGCGCGAAGAGTTCTTCGCAAACGGCTTTCGGTCTCGGCCCGCCGTCGACCGGTCGTACTACGACGCCCGCCCCCTCCCGGCCGGAGTTTCCGCAGCCCGCCCCGCCTTCGACCTTCTGCGTCGCGACATCGAAGCGCGCCTCGGACCACGCGATCCCGCGGGGCGAATGATGATTCGCATGTGCAACGAGTACGACCTCGTGATCCAGATGCTCGAGGCGCGAGGGACGCCTCCGTTCCACGATTTCTCGGCCCGACTGTTCGGTCACGCGTCGGAGCCGTTTCACGAGAATGGCCCGTCGTTGGTGGACCTCGCAGCTCTCCTCGACGAGGCACTGCGCAATCTGGCTGAAAGCGTGTTCGGGCAGCCGGAGCCGGCCCGAATCGCGGCACCCGATGCGGTGCGGATTCTACAAGAGCGTCTGGACGGGTTCTTCGGCGGAGTCGACCGACCCGTTCGCGTCCGCCTCGACGACGGCATCATCGCGGACGCGGCAGCTGGCTCGGACTACATCAAGATCCGGGCCGACGCGCACTTCCGAGAACGAGACCTCCGGGTCCTGGAGGTCCACGAAGGCTGGGTCCACGTGGGCACCACCCTGAACGGCCGAGCCCAGCCCTACTGCACGTTCCTCTCGAAAGGGACGCCGTCGACGACCATCACGCAAGAGGGACTGGCCTTGTTCGTCGAGCTGGTGTCCTTCAGCAGCTCCCCGCGGCGGCTACGCCGCGTGACCGACCGCATCCGAGCGATCCATTGGGCCGAGCAAGGAGCGAGCTTCCTCGAGATCTTCGAGCGGTTCCGCGGCGAGGGACGGTCCGCGGAGGAGGCCTATCCGACGTGCGTCCGCGTGTTCCGAGGCAGCACCCCCACCGGACAGCCGTTCACGAAGGACCTTTCGTACAGCCGCGGCTTCATCGAGGTGTACAACTTCGTCCGGCTGGCCGTCCGACGCGGCGACATCGATCGAATTCGACTTCTGTTCAGCGGCAAACTCACCCTGGCCGACGTCGGCGACGTGGCCGACCTCCATCGCCGAGGCCTCCTCGTCGCGCCCGCCCACTTGCCGCCGCAGCTCGCCGACCCCTCCGGCCTCGCCGCGTGGATGGCCTACTCCAACTTCCTGAACCGCCTGGACCTCGGTCGCCTCGCCCAAGGCATGACGGCCCTTTTTGGGGACGTTGGTTAATCTTGCCGAAATCGTTTAAT
>JAULKQ010014840.1:0-11069 GCA_032356285.1 Smithsoniella earleae | reverse complement strand
GATACTATAACCAATGTAGAAGCAATTCTAGACGCCTTTTTCGGCCACATGTGCTTGCGCATTTTGCTGATGCCTGTACCACTCTCGAACGAAAGTGTGCCTATACAAGTTCTGTACCACAATTGATGATCCAGCCATTGACATCTCTTTCTGTACAATATCTGTACATTATGTACAATCAAGACACTTGCCAACTAAGCACACGATACTAACCAACTACTTCATCTGTGCAAGACCACAGCTACACAGTGTGAATAATGTGCAAGTCTCATTGTATCCTTGGGGTCAACTCTTTCAAAGATATACGCCTTACGGCTCATTTGCTCAAGTCGCCACAGCCACGAGGGTGCGCTCGTGACTCTCAATTATGTTACTTTCTTTCCTTACTTCGAATCACAATGCTTAAATGCCTGTCATGGTTGTTTAACCATGAGCCATCAAAGGCCATGTTAGCTTGAATCAAGCCTCTACATGCTTGTTGGCTCATCGTAGATCTAGGACGGTACAGATGATACCTAGTAACTGCTACACAGTTCAGTAGATTTCCACACGCATCACATTGATTGTACCTTCTCTCCATCGCAAATATAATTGTAGTTTTTGATTTCAACACTTCCCGATGAACTGAACCCAGCGCCATGCGTACCACGGCCCTAGGACAAGTTCCCTCTCTGTCCTTTCGGCCACAAACTGCGCTAAATAAAAACTCTTCTGCGTGTAATACTCTCATCAGTAGGGAGACTACACCGTTGTATAATCCGTAAACCGGAGTAAACCGGAAAAGGGCAAAATCCATTCCTGTTGATTCACCCGTAGATCTTGCGTTGTTGGCTGTGTAGTGCACTCTTGAGTGCCCACACACACTCAACAGTCTCAGCAGGCGTCATCAACAAGTTGCAATAGAATGCTACCACCTTAGTGATTATAACGTTGCGATAAAAGCCGGCTTCAGACACGACAACGCGTTTTAATCATTGTGCATTGCAGCATGAAAGTTCGACATTCTGATCCACAGTAATGTGAGAAAATAAAAGCCAGAGGTAAAGATGTGTAGATTTGACAGATTGAGCAGTACAGTGGACACTCGATAACTCGGATCGATGTGCGGTCGTACGAATGAGATAGAGACTTGGATATCGACTTATCTGAGCAGTAGTGCTTGAATCTAGGACTATGGCATTACAGTTAATACATTTTCTTATACATACTTTACTTTCGAGACTCTTAGGTCTCGGGGATGTTGACGGTTCACAGTGCAGATGGGTGCAATATCCGTGCAATACTATCGAGCGCTGAATTATCGAGCGTCCACTGTATACTAAGCGCACTGGAAATTGTGTTGTGCATGTATGACATGCGACTTTGAAAAGTTGGTGGGCAGTCATTTTAGCTCTGGAAAGGCTCCATTGCAATCAGTACAGGACTATTGTATTGCAATTGGTCTATTGAGCAAAACTGCTCGAATGCTTGATCAGTCACAGGTGTAACTGTAGTGGGAAGTTCATGCTTCGCTTCAATTCAGGATGCAAAAGCTGCTCATGCTCGGTTAGCGCAAGAAAAGGATGACCTTCGGGCTGTTGTTGCGCGCCTGAAAGCCGCTGAGGCTCAGTGTAGCGTAGAAGCAGGTCACAGAACAGAGCACGAGTTGAGAATCAAACAGCTGCAGGAACAGCTGTCGCAGGCACAGCTATCAGGTGAGATAAACCAGGCCAAAGCAGACCTGTACGATGACGTTGCCAGACACGCTCAGACGCTGGAGGGTGAGGTGAAGAGGCTATCAAACGCCGACACTGCATGCATCTCTGCGCAGCAAGATCGACAGACTATGTCACTTGAGCTCAAGGTAGAGCCCCCTGTCATAGCCTGTAATCCTTCATCAGGAAAGCCTTTGATTTGGTGGGACGTGCAACAATGTGGCTTACTTTCGCTTGCCCAGTGTACTGTTTCTCTGTGATTATTGGGGGAATTGGTAGACGTTTCAGCAACAGCAGGAGAACTTTCAAAAGGAGAGCTCCTGCATCATGCAATGGAAACATCCATTACGTAATCAGAAGTATCTAGAGTGTGGCAGAAGAGTATGGAGGTCTCTGGGACTGTGTGGAACACTCTAGAGGAATGTTGAAGTATCCTGTGTTGTGTGAATGTGTGTAGAAGTTTCCGGACAGGATCTAGAATCACCCGCTGTATGTAGTGACATGATAAACCAAGTACAGAGGGTACACTGAGCAGTGAGAAGCGTACATAAGCCCAGTGCAATGATACACTGATAAGAAGAAGAACACGGTGATATTTGTGAACACTCAATCTGTAAGTTGGACGTATCCCAAACGTAGGTCTTTGTGACAATTGCTACAGCAAGTCTGTGTGATACTAGTCTACCTGTGGTTTGACAGTGAATTTGTTTCCCGACTAAGTGTGAGATTCCTGTGTGTAAAAGTACAAGGTAGCTAGGGCTGCGAAGATAACACAGAGAACTCGCTACAGCACTTGTAAGGGGTAACCAGTTTATAACTTTGTTCTTTCCTGCTAAGGTCTCCATCTGCCCACCTGTCGATGTAGCTTCTCTAGGACAAGTAGCTGTTGTTTATGGTCTGGACCTGCTATTCTGGTGGATTCTTCAGTGCTCAAACTGATACCTAGGTGTAAAATTGCTTGGCCCACTTGGCCCTCACCAAATACATGACAACAGAGCTGCGATCCGTCACCTGGAGCTTTGTCTGATGTTCAGATAAAAAAGATTTGCTGTAGCAACATAAATGTAGATCTAGAATATCGTATTGAAGTGGATGAAACAGAACAAGTGGAGGAGGAGGGGCACACTCTGTCATCGATGGTACCTCTTAATCACCAATACAAAAGGATATACTTTTGCCAGCAGAAGTCGATCTTTTCCTGGAATAAAGCTTCACATTGGTTGGCAATGATGGGATGTGAAGTTTGATGAATCTGCTTCGTCCGACGGTTCAGACTGATTTGGAACGGGCCACAAAATTAAAGAATTTCACACCATCTGATGGCCATGCGTAACATCAGGACAGGACATTCGATTTTTTTATTTTTTTCGGGACCAACGCAAATCGTCCGGGCAACCCATCCCACTAATGATTTCTAGATCGTCGTGCGTGCATTGACGATGATTTGTGGCTGAATAAAGAATCAATAAAGTACAATGTACGACAGGAAACCATGGCGAAATTGCCTGATTTGGGTCAGTTTGCGACACCCAACAGGTTCCGCCTTTGTGCGTTCAAATCAGTTCCATGATAGCGCGCAGGACTGCGTCGTAATGGTACAGGACTGCGCCGAATAGCCCAGGGCCAGGGATAATCTTCGTACGAAATGCAGAAGGCTCTGAACGAAGTATCGTGAAGCATGGGATCCATCTTGCCTGTGTTGAGCCTCCTGTCTGGGGCTCTAGCGTTGGTTTTTTTCGAAAGAAATCAGGTTTTGATTGCACATGATTATTGAGCTTTCTTGAACTAGAAGTCGCCACAGCAGCACTGGCCTTCAGGATTGTGTGCACAAGCTGCAACTGTGCAAAGTAGATAATGATTATTTGAGCCGCGAGATGGAAAATCTGAAGGCCTGCTTGAAGAAAGAAGAGGCTCAGTGTACCTCCCTGGGCCAGGCACTCGCCGAAGAGAAAGCCCGCACACAGGACCTGTGCTCCAAGCTTCTTCAGGTAGCGTCTTTGCCGGGATTTTGATGTATGAAATTGGTGCATTTCTATATCTGGTTATCTGGTTTTCCAAATCACTTGATTGGTGTAAAGTTGAGTTGGTTGCAAAGAGAACTGGAATGGCTTCGTCGAGATTAATTGGTTGCCCCAGGCTGTGGCTTTTTCAACCATCTTAATATGCAAGGCTCATGTCAAAGGGGTACAGCAACCTTTCTTAAAAAAGCATGGAGCTTTTCAGAATAAGTGAAACTCGATTTCCACTGCATTCACGCAGTCTTGTGGTGTTCTACTGCTTCTCAGTGGCATCTGGTGGTGCCATGGTACTATGCAAAACAGGTAAAAGCACACTTGGCAGCAAGATGTGATTGCCACTTTATGATTGAAGTAATACACGAGAGATACAAGGTTGTTTACACAGTACCTAATGTACCTGAATATACAGCAACATCATGTGACTTGGCACACCCACAACCAAGGGAGCCAAGCTAGAGAGCTCCAATACTCCATCCCAACACACCCTTCTGGTTGGCTATCACAATATGCTAAGGTCTTTGAGTTCGATATTAGGTCTAGAGCTGCACAGTGAGATGATGCTGGTTTACTGTCAGTCAGGCATAGTAGCTTTGACATTCTCAATCGAAGTTGGTGAGGAATCTGTGAAAGTCTGGTTGGTAATTCAGATACTCCCAGTGCTTGAATGTAGCCTAAGGGTGGAGCAGAATACCTTGGCTCCCTGTTGCAAATATCTCCATAGTATCTCACACAGATCCCAAGGATCTGCTGGCAATATCTCGCGCTGTGTCTGGATCCAGGGGGAAGACGCTGCAACGGCACGAGTCCAGAAGCGTATAGATGAAGAAGTGACGCGGGTGAGGGAGGCTGCGAGAGCAGACGTTGCAACGCTCAGAGAGGAGTCCAGGCACTCAATGGAGCGGGAAACTCGGCTTCTGAGAGACTTGCGTGACCAGAAAGAGCGAGAGGCAGAGCACCTGGCGGGTGAGTTGAAGGACTGCAAACGTCAGCTCGATGAAGCCACTAAGCGGTACCATACGCTGCAGCATAAGTTTGATGTCCACGGAGGAACTCTGGCCGCCGAGCTGAAGATAAAATGTGCAGATGCTGATCGAGCCCAAGTGCGTACGCATGCCTGATTGCCCATCCCTGTCTTTTGATATTTGACACAGTTGAATGATGTGAGCTCGCCAAGTGCGAGGTGCACTGGCTAGTTGGGTTGACGGCAGCAAAACGAGTCTACAGATAGTTGCTGCTGCTTTTCTTCATATTCACATTGGCTGTATTACAGTGGGATGTAGATGGTCAAATGATGATGGATAAGAGGGCTTGAATCTCTAAGGTCCAAAGTCAAGTACCAACTATATTATTGATGAATTATTAATGCTGAATTAGGTTTGTCTTACTGGATTAACTTCGGTTGGAATCTTCCAGAGGAGTTGGTCATTGCATGGTTGGAGTTGCTGTTTTTGTGGCTGCGGGCAGAATAGGACAGAACCTGCAAGCTCACTAAGGTATAAATAGAGGAGTGCAGGGGAGCCATATTTCTACACAGATACAGACCTGAGTAAGAGTGCTGTACTTCGAGGAAGGCGTTGAGATACCTGCGTCAATGGTGAGCCCACAACGAAAGGTTGTTTGGTTACTTCTTGCAAGTAGTATTGCTACCTGTCTGGCCTTTCTCTGCGTCTCGAAGGGCTGCAACCGCTTCTGGTTGTGGCCGATGCTGGAAAGTAGGCAATAGAAAAAGTGTAAGCGTGCAAACATGGACAGGAGGCACGTGTCCATCCATGCACAAATACAGTTGGAATCAGGGCCTGGGGTGTAGAGACCTCCTGTGCCCTGGCAGTCTTAGCAGTACCACAGAGAGTCCTAGCGGTGTTTGGAACATCAGATTGTTGTTCAATCAGCAAGCAGGCAGCTCTCAGTTTACTTACAGTGATGGCAGTGCGTGCTTACATGGGCGAGCATTGCAATCTGTTATTTGTGAACAATGCTTTGTGCCCCGCCACTGTGAGCTGCTTCTCTGCAGTGGCTATGTGTCTGAAAGGGTAGTGTGATATGCTTGAATTGTGCTGCTGGGCACTCTGCAATGCTGCCATAATGGTGAGGGAGTTTGTTCAAAACGGACTGCACTGTGTGTTTCTAATCGCAGAAGATTGCAACTGGACAGTCACAGGGGTGACAATTTTTGTGAGGCTCCAGAGAGGTTGTTAGCGACCGATTTCACAGAGGAGTGCTGTGCAAGATCCTTGTGTGTATAGAGAGCCCGCCATGAAAGATTGCCATCAGCGTGCCGCCACAAGAGCACTGGATCACTGAGCTTCTGCGGGCAGGCTCTCATTTCATACTGCACTGCTGCAGTTGATTGTGTGTCAAACAGGAATTAAAATACTTCAGTCGTCCTGTTTGTGCGTCGTACTTGAGCTTATGCTTTAGTCCTGCGCACAACAGATTGGTTCGAAGCTATATTGTGAGAATTCTTTTGGAGTCAGGCAGTGGTTCATATGTCATAGCTAAGTACTGAGTTACATACACTACAACAGAGGGTTTCTGATAGACCTTGGTGTGAGCTGGTCTGCACCCAAGATAAGCACCCTGTGTTAAATCTGTTGTGCCTCGCGGGCGTGTTATTAGAACATAGCCCTTGGCTGTATTGCACTTAGCAGTCCACATGTTTGAGTAACTTGTGAAACTCAAAGTCGTCTTATCACAGCATGAAATGAGGCATATTAAGGGGAGAGCATGATGAAAGAGCCACTAGAGAGTACACTGTACAACCGACAGCGTGATATCTTCAGACAATTAAACCCGTAAGGGCTTGGCGCTGTTATAGCAGAGGGAGAAGCCGTCCCATGGAGGCTGCCCACTGGGACAAAAAGTGTGCCAACATTTCCCATACATCCTCAAGATGAATGCAACAGAATAGCACGGCCTCTTGGCTTACGCAGCACTTGAAACTGCGCCCAAACAAGGGGAGAAGCAGAAATGCACAAGTGCATGCCGTAATAAAGAGACCATAGGACACTCTTGCAGATGTGTGCCTCGGTGTTATCTTTACACCCCTAGCTACCTTGTACTTTTCCACACCGGAATCTCACACTTAGCCGAGAAACAAAACTAATTCACCGTCAAACCACAGGCAAGCTAGTGTCACACAGACTTGCTGTAGCAATTGTCACAAAGACCTACGTTTGGGGTAGCTCCAACTTACAGATCGAGTGTTCTAACTCTGTTTTCCTTCCTTCTTCTTCTTATCAGCCTATCATTGTACTGTGCTTGAACATGCTTCTCACTGCACAGTGTACCCTCTGTACTTGGTTGATCATGACAATACATACAACAGGTGATCCTAGGTCCTGTCCGGAAACTTCTACGCACATCCACACAACACAGGATACTTCAACATTCCTCTAGAGTGTTCCGCACAGTCCCGGAGACTTCCGCACTCTTCTGCCACACTCTAGATACTTCTGATTATGTAATGGATGTTTCCATTGCATGTCACACATAATCTAACACTGGGGAGTAGCGTTAGGCAAAGCATTGATGAGCTATACCCAAAAGGCGCCTGTAGAGATCTATAAAAGTAGGCACCAGCTGCCAAGGAGCTGGAACCAGTTCAAACATTTCTTGGTAGGAATCTTTGATAGGATAGGGCCACCATCTACACGGCTGTTGGGCGAGTTGGTATATCTACGAGAAATGGCAGGAAACTTTTCAAAAGGAGAGTTCCCAGTGCATGTTCATTTCTGTGCATGCCTGCCGGAAAAGCGCCGAACCCTTTTGGATTTAATTGTCTGAGATCTTGAGGATGTGTGCCTAGACGGTTGGGAGTGGTGTGGCGCAGGTGATGCTGGCAGAGCGTGATGATCAGCTGAAGCAGCTTGAGCGGCGGAACGACCTGCTGGCCCGGAAAGTTAGGGTTTTGACAGAGTCGCTCCAGGCCTGTGACCCCCGTCGGGGGGGGCGCGGGAAGAGCGAAGGCACCGCGGAGCATGCATTGTCCTCCTCGTGTGAAGTGTTGAGTGCAGATGAAAACTGGCACTGCAAGTCGAACAGCTCGGACACAACTTCCAGTGTACACTACCGCATAGCGGAGAAGCACCAGGCCATGGAGCAGCCTGAGCACAAGGTGGCTGTGCTGGCGGCCCAGTGCCGCGCCTTAGAGCATGGCCGCGCGGAGCTCGTCTGTAGCAATGAGAAGCTCCAGTGCCAGCTGGATGCTGCGCTGAAAGGTTCAGAATTCCCCCACTGGGCTCGCGCCATACAAAGCTGTTCACAATACCTCATTCTTGCGTTTTCCCGCAACTTCAGGACTCCTTGAACGCCTTGTAATCAGTAGACACAGTACTGCAAGACAAGGGTTAAATCTAGGGCTTGTTTTACATTCTTGCTCTGATTGGCTGCGCTTTTCTGTCCGTTTTCGTTTCCAGGTATCACGACGTTCAAATGAGCAGTAGCCGGCATCTGAGCTGTGCTGCCATAGTCTCTGAGGCAGCATGGGTCTTACACCTTGGATAAAGTGATAGCTGCCCTACAATAGAGCAGCTTGCAAGCGCTGGCTGCTCGTGTCAATAGTTCTAGGGACCCAAGTATAGAAAGAATGTCAGATTTAGTTCCAGCTACGAAATTTGAATCACTCCAGTCCAGTGGAAGACTTTTTCAAGTCGCCATGTCGCGGTGGTTCGTTTCAAAGTTGAGTTATAATGAAATCGAAGACTTGTTTTCGCTGTGACTGGCCACCAATGATCATCGTTGTGATGCCAACACCGAACCCCCGAACACGTGGGCTACTGAGCTCTCCCTCAAAGTGCGCAGAAGTGCGTCGTAAGGGGGTGTCGAACAGCACCGGGCCCGGGGTAGTGCGCGCCAGAGCGACGTGCGCTGCGTCGGAGCGTTCATAAGGCTCAGCTCGCGATTGACGCGCTCTCAACCCCCGTGAGTATTAATACATCGTAGCGTCAGCATGCACGCCTTCACCCAATAGAGTCTTGGGGGGGGGACATGCCGCTCCGAAACCGCTTCGCCGCGCATCGAAACACGCTGTATTTGGCTAGGACTAAGTACCTGGCTGGGGAACGAACTGATAATGGTCGCGCATGGCTTCGCGCACGGTACAGGTCCAGTATCCCGTACCGGTACCATTATGACGCACTCTGTGTTCAATAACAAGAATGTCCTCTTATTCAAGACGACCCCGATTTCGTAGCGATGGATATCATTCAGCTCTTTTATGTGATAGAAGATGAGTCACGTACGCTGCAAGTTTGTACAGTCTGAACTTTTTTGCACAGATTTGAAACAGTCTACGACACTATTCGCCTGTCGCATGAAAGTGAATCATATCCACTGCCACGAGTAGTCGGGATCGTCGTTAATAGCAGGACGTTCCTGTTGGCCACAGAGCGCGAAAGAGCGTGACAATGTAATTTGTTCCATCATCAAATCTCAGCACTGGAAGGGGCTTGACATTCAACCTTTCACCATTTGTTCAATGTAATTTTGTTGTTTTGGACGAGCGCAGTTTGCTGAAAAAGCATGCATGCAACTGAATCGAAGATTGATAGTGTTTCTATGTGTCTGGTTCTTTGTTTCTTCACCCATTGCTCTTCCTCATTCTCCTCCTGGTAGCCATGTACACCCTTTTTGCTTTCATATCCTCATCTTTCCTTGCATCCTTGTTGATGAGAGAGAGCTACAGCCAGTGAGGTGACCGTTCAGAAGCTTGTGATGTGGCGCTGCCTTTGCAGATGTTGATCAGCTGCAGCGAGCCCTGGCCAGCCCCAGCCAGAGCGCATTCTTGCTGCAGGCGTTGAGAGATGCAGAGGAAGCTTTATCTACTGCACGTCTGGAGACCTCAGATGCAAAAGCACAGCTGCTTACCCGCTCCAATGAGCTTGCGGATTGTACAAGCAAGCTGCACGCAATCCAGAAAGATCTGCAGGTGCCGCCTCCTTGCAGTGTCAAGTTCGTGCCAGCTTACTCCCTCACGTGTTAATGAAATAGAAGACCAGGTTAAATGACATTCGCTCCCCCAACTACTGCAGACTGTCTTGGAGCATCGAAGAGAGCTGAAAGCCCTCAGATTGGACTTGGAGAAGCAAAACTGTGAAGTCTGAGATGACGAGGTTTTATGCATACAAAGAGCCAAAGCTGCTTGAGTGAGATCTGAACCAACTTGGTGTACTACAAGCATTGCTCATCGTTGGTGATGCATTTGAAGGAATAATTCTGGAAATCGTGATGTAATGTTGATTGTGATGTATTAAGGCTGCGTTGAAAATGGCGGCTCGTGTTTGCCGCTGATTTGGAGAGGTATCTTGATCTCGTTATGTGTGCAGCGCTTAGCTGACTGTAAGCCACACTGTGGACCATAATTGTCACCAAGGGGACGATTATGTTTCACCTGGTTGTAAAGATGAAACCTTGAGAGCTTGCTCTCCTGCGCTGTTGTCTCTTGAAACTCTTGTGCTGTTATTTGACGCCTGCCGCAGCTTGAGCGCGGGTTGAAGATGAACCAGTGTCGGGATGTTTCAGGACTTTGTACTGAATGTAAATTTAGGTTAATGTAGTTTTAAGTTGCGGCAGCGCTGGTCCCAACTTCAACCGTGATGCCCCGTCATGGCTTTTTGGGAGTCTGATGCCGCGAATAGCAGTATTTTCTCCTGCTGCCACAGATCAAAACCACGTGTTGTGGATCACAAGCCATGGAAAAAGAGCTTTTCAAGTCACCTAGTACAGAAGCTGTCGTTCACATGCACTTAACGTTCAGTTATAGATGCAATTAAGGCGAATTATGGCATCACTCCGGCGAACAACCACTTGACTCAACTGAAATTCATCCAAGTCTAATCCAGACGAAAATTGTGCTCCTTGCTGAAATCCGTGGCCGATCCTACAGATCCGCAAAACATCTGGAAGATAAGCTTATTGCCCCTAATCGACGACAAACTAATCTCCTTGTACACAAACCGCACAAACTCTGCCTTGTCAACACTCCTCCTGGCACGCGCACATTCCGCTAAGTCACGAATCAACTTCTCTGCCCAATCTTCCTTATCTATCGTACGATTCAACACTCAACGGCACATAACAATACGCATCTGTACCTTCCTGTGCATGATGCCTACGCTTCGACTCATCACACCTCTCCGCTTGTGAGCTTCTGCTGGATGAACAACCAACACGTTATGTTCTTGATGTCACTGAGGGTCACAAGGATATCCCCTCTCTTGTTGAATATTTCTTCACCTTCTGAGACTCTGCAAGTGCCGCTCTTGGTTCCGTGACCGTATCAATACCAGCCTTGAGACACCTGTACGGCACCTGTCTTTGGGCAAAGATGTGATGCGAGGCACAGGAGCTATTTAGCTTG